>PVJX010013864.1:0-46348 GCA_004027295.1 Dolichotis patagonum
ATTCTACCCTTTTGATATAATTGCATGTATATTTGCATGGGTAAGATGGATGACCATATTGCTGTTTTTGTCAGATTGTGGAGCAGAACTGTTAATAGTCTCACTGTTTGAATGTCTACTTTACATGTTTTAACTTTGTAAATTGAACAACTATTTCCAAGAAGTCAGTATGTAATTTGTCAAGCAATAATTTCTTAGGTTTTTTTGTTGTTGTTCTTTTCCTTGTTTCCTCGGAATACTGTATTGTTGCTACCCTTTATTCTGTTTTGTTTTTTTCTCTTTAAATAAAATTATTTTTGCTGGGGATTTAGCTCAGTGGCTTAAGTGCCTGCTTGGGAAGCACAAGGTTGTGAGTTCAATCCCCAGTACCAAAATAAAATAAAATAAAATAAAATAAAATAAAATAAAATAAAATTATTTTTAAAAAAATACATTCTCTCTATCACACACAAGTACACTAACCTTGTGCTATCCTTTATCTCATAGCTATATCTTACAGCTCCCATGTCTTTACCATTTCCTATTTTTAAAGTTAGACAAATTGCAAAAATAAATTTAAAAAAAACTAACATGAAGAGGGAAGTTGATAAAGGGAGAAAACTGACAAAATGATCACATCACAAGTAGAAACTATATATATTTTGTTTGTTTGGTTGGTTTGGTTTTATAAGACAGGGTCTTGCTCTAAATGCAGCTGGCCTTGAACTCACTATATGGCTCAGACTAGACTGAAACTCGTAACAATCCTCCTGCCTCAGCTTACTGCATGCTGGGATTACAAGACTGCACCCCCATGCCATATATAGAATTTTATATGAAAAACTTCAGCTTGAAATATAGTTAATAATTTATAGTTTAAACATTTATATTTATAGTAAATATTATTTAACCATAGCTGGACTTCTAAAATATTTCTCCTAACTTTTAGGGAAAAAAATAGCCTTAGAAAAGAGTTCATAAAAAAAAAAAAAAAAAAAAAAAAAAAAAAAAAAAAAAAAAAAAGAAAGAAAGAAAGAAAAAACAAAAAACTGCATGGCAACACCATGATCTCAAACACTGCTGGGGCATTATGAATTGACATAAGCCTTAAAGTAATATACCAAGAAACAAAGTATAAATAAGCAAACTTTCTAATCTTTCCTAAGAAAATAGTATGAAAGAATGGAGATGAGTTCCTATTCTAGGTCAAGAGGACTAAGCTTACTACATATTTACTGCTACTCCTACTGAATGTAACCAGAAAACCTAGGCGGGAAACATGGGCAGCTGAAGACTACACAAAGGAAATGGATTCTTTCCATGATCACAAAAAATACTCACCAAGACCACATCCTGACCCCTAAAACACACCTAAACAAATATAAAGAACAGAAATCTGTTCTCTATCCCAGTGGAATCAAACTACAAATCAATACATAGCTTGCCCTTAGAAACGGCCTTGATCTGAAGAGGCCAGACACTGGAAAAGTGTGACCTGGAAGGGCGTTATTTCCCTCCTCGGTTCCATCCCTCTCTGCTCTGTGCACACAATGATGTGGCCTCACTGTGCAGACAGTGAGTGTACTCACTGCCAGGCCCTCCTCCTGCATTTCTGTGGACTGAAACCATGGCCTGAAATTTCTGAAAAAGCAAGCCTATTAATCTCTTATCCTTTAAGACATGGGGGTCAGGTATTGTGTTCCAGGGACAAAGAAAGTGACTAAAACACAGCAAAAACAGTACTTAAGGCGAAATTTAGGACACTAAATGTATATATTAGAAACAAAAGATCTTTTAAAAAATCAGTAAATAAAGCTTCTACTTTGAAAAACTCAAAAAAGAAAAGTAAATTAAATCCAGAGTAAGCAAAAGACATTATTAAAACATCAAGTAGAAATCACTGAAACTAAAAACAGGAAATCAACACAGAAAAAAAAATCCATAAAACCAATAGCTGCTTCTTTGAAAAGATTAAAAAGACAGTCACAGATTTCTGGTCAAAGAAGCGAAATGGGGATTTCTAGAGACTTGGCAAGTACCAGAGACATTCAGATAAAAAAAGGACTCAGGTCAAAAATGGGAGTTGTAGGCCGGGGATACAGTTAAGTGGCACAGTGCCTGCCAGGCAAGCACGAGGTTGTGAGTTCGATCCCCAGTACCAAAAAAAAGAGAGATGACATATTTTTATAATCCCTGCACTGTGCTACACAGCAAGTTCAAGGCAAGCCTGGACTACACAGTGAGGTCCTGCCTCAAAAACAAACAACTCAGTAACCCCTTAAAGCTACTTATGAGCTCCCAGGAGAACCCCTGAGCTAGCTGTGCACACACAGACTGAACTTAATAGCATGTACAAACTCTAAGAACTGAACCATGGGACAGATAGGATCAACAGCCATTTTCTATAAAATGGTAAAAAGTACATGTTTTACATTTGATGGCCCATAGGGTCAGTCACAATTACTCAAATAAGACCATTAAAAATGGAGCTGGGTGTAGTGGCATACACCTGTAATTCCGGCACTCAAATGGCTAAGGAGAGATCAGCAACAGTTGCAAATAAGGCCAAGGATATAGTTTAGCAGCACAAGCACCTGCCTGGCAAGTACAAGGTCCTGAGTTCAATTCCTGGTATCCAAAAACAAACAAACAAGGATAAACCCTCCTGAAACAGATGGAAAGTCTCAGCAAAGATAAAAAGAAAATAAAAATTTTATTATGAAAAGCAGAATAACCAAACAATAATAAAACCTCGTTGGATAGAATCAATAGCAGAAAAATCAGTGAATATGAAAATAGAGAAGTAGGTTGGGCCTGGTGATGCATACCTATAATCCCAGCACTTGGGAGGAGGCTCAGGCAGAAGGACTGCAATGAGTTTGAGTCCAATCTGGGTTATTAAAGAATTCAAAGCTAGCCTGAACTACATAGGAAGATCCTGTCTCAAAAGAAGAGAGAGACAGACAGACAGACACAGAGAGAGATTAATGTCTAAAGAAAAAGTTAAAATTTTAAAGTTATGTTATTAATCAAAGGACTTATCAAGAAAGCAAAAAAACAGAATGGAAAAAATATCTGTAAATGATGTATCTGATAAAGGACTTGAATAGAGAATAAAGAACTATTACAAACCAACAAAAGATAACTTTTTTCTTTTCTTTTTGTGACAGGGTCTCAGTATGGAATCCAGGCCATCCATAAACTCATTATGTAGCCCAGACTGGCCTAGAACTCTTTAGCCTGCTGATTGCTGGGACTACAGAAGTATAGCACCATGCCTGGCTATAATCCAATGCTTTTAAATGGCCAAACTACATGAATAAATACATAAACGATCAGTAAGGACATGAAAAGATGCTCAAAACAGCATTAGTCATTAGAGAAATAGAAATCAAAACCACAATGAAATATTACCTCACATCTACTCAGAATGGCTATGATCAAAACAAAAAAAGAATGAAAGTGTTAGCAAAGATATGATGAAATTAGACTCCTCAAACATAGAGGGTAGGAATGCAAAATTGTATGGTTTGATGTGACAGTTTGGCAGTTTCTCAAAAAGCTAAACAGAGCCAGACATGGTGGCGCACTCCTGTAATCCCGACACTTTGGAGGCTGAGGCAGAAGAACCATCTGCAAGTTTGAGACCAGTATGGGCTACAAAGTGAGCCCAAGGCCAGCCTGAACCACACGTCGAGACCCTGTCCCAAAAAAGACCAAAAAAAAGCTACACATTTACCTTATGAACCAGGAATTCACTCCTGGACACACCCCAAGAATTAAAAATATGTTGACATACAAAGTTGTGTAAAAATATTCATAGAGTGTTTTTATGGTTTTTTTGAGAATCATTTTTCGTAACTGTCAAAAAAGAAGAAATAACCCAAAGGTCCCCATTACATATGCATATAATGAGGTATTATACGGTCATAAAAAGAACTATGCTACAATACAAATGAACTTTGAAAACACAGTAAGTGAAAGAAGACAGTCACAAAAGGTCACGCATTGAATCATATTACTTGTAATGTCCAGGATAAGTGAACTCATGGATATGAAAAAATAGCTGGGCTTGCTGGTATGTGCCTGTAATGTCATCACTCGGGAGGCTGAGGCAGGAGGATCACTGAAAGTTCAAGACCAGTTTGAGCAACATAAATGAACTCAAGGCCAGCCTGCACTACATAGCAAGACACTGTCTCAAAAAAATAAGATAAAATAAAATAAAATGGCAAGTGGTCACAGAACTGTTTGCATTCTTGCTGTTTATACGTCCACTTGGTATGCTTTACTTTTGTAACTTAAACAACTATTTCTAAGAGGACGATATGTAATTTATCAACTAGTGATTTCTGTTTATTTTTTTCAAATTATGTATTATTTCTACCCTTCTTCTGTTTTTTTTTTTTTCCTTTAAGTAAAAAAATATATATTAAAATAGAAAAAAGAAAGATTGGCAACTGGGTGTTACCTGAGAATTTGAACTTAGAGGAAGAAAGAATGGCTTCACTTACACTGTGGTATATGGTACACATCTGCCTTCCTTGTGGAATTTTAACACACACTAACCAATCTCCAATAAAAGCCCTAGGCCTTGAGTTCCCTGGCAGAAAACATTTCACACACTGTCATGATTCATTAGGTCACTTGAAACCTTGTGCCTGGTTTCCTCCAGACTGTCACCCCACACACCTTTCCTCTTTGCTAAATTTGACTTGAAATCCTTTTATCATAATAACGTGGCTACCAGTGTCATATGCTGAGTCTCCTGAGTCCTTCTCAGTAGATCTCGAGACCTGGACATTGCCATGGGGATGTCCCACACAGAAAAACTAAGAATCTGCTGCTAGAAGATCCACACTAAAAGAACAGCAAAAAGTTTTTCAAGCTGGAGGAAAGTAGCACTAGAAGAAAAATGAAACAAGAATAAAAACAAGAGTCAAAAGGAATCTTTAAGAGTTTTGAAATATATAATGGTTAAAAGCAAAAATTATCAAATTTTCAATGTGAATATATAGATGTCAGTCATAACTGTACATCAACAATGATTGATATAAACAGGTTAAGGAAAGGGGCCTATACAGTGAAAAGATATCCATATCCATATGTAGGGGAAAAATACTGATTCTAGATGGGCTCCTGAAAAGAGAAGCAGGTATGCTATAATTCCTAGGGTGACACCTTAAAACAAAAATACAAACACATCATTATAAAAAAAAGAAATTAAAATGGATTATTTTAGCCTAGATTGATGGCACATTTCTGGAATCCCAGCACTCAGAAGACTGAGGCAAAACTAGCCCAGACTGCACAGCGAGATCCTATCTCAAAACAAAAAAACAAAAACAATAGAACATTTGGTATAAAAAAAGAAAAGAACATTTAAAATGTTCAAATAACCTAAAGGAGCTACCTAAAGGACTCAGGAGACTCAGCATATAACACTATAGCTCCCTAAAGGAGGGAAAAATACTAAGCAATACAGGCTAGCTCAGCGGTACAGGTGCTGAGTATGTACTCAATCCAAAGTGTGCAGGTGCGCATAATCATACCAGAAAACAACAAAATGGCAGGTCTAAATCCAAACGTATCGATAATAATATTAAATGAATTAATGTAAATGCACCAAGAGAAGTTATCATAATAAATGTTTTAAAAATGAACCAACTATATGTTGTTTACCAAAAAGGGTCATTTTAAACAGAATGATACAGGCAGGTCAAAAATGTCATCACTAACAGAAATCTGATGTAGTTACAATAACACTGTGTATCATAAAAAGTGGACTTCAAACTAGGTGTGGCAGTACACACCTGTCATCCCAGCTACTCAGGAAAATGAGGTAAGAGGACTGAGAAATGATAGTTCAAAGCCAGCAAGGACCCTGACTCAAAGCGGGGTGGGAGTTACTACACACCTATAATCCCAGAACTCAGGAAGCTGACCAGAGGCCAGCCAGGTTACACAGTGACTTCAAGGCTAGCCTGAACTACATAGCAATTCCCTGTCTCCAAACAATAAAAAACATAAAAAGGATACAAAAAGTCTTTAGCTCAGAGCACAGAACATTACCAAGGACAATGAGGAAACTCCTAAGAGTTTCCTCTTAATCAAGTCATTAAGATTTAACAATCCTGAATATGCATGCGCCTAACAGAGTTCCAAAATACATGTAGCAAAACCTGACAAAACTAAGGAGAACAGTACTGATAACCTCCAATTATTGCTGGAGACACTCGTACTTTTCTCTCATCAATTGACAGGATAACTAGAATACAAAGGAACAGAATAACCTGAACCAACTGGATCTAACTGACATTTTCATAACACTACCAAACACAGGCACAGCACACACCACTTTCACATGTACAAGAAACACTCATCAAAATTGTACCATCAAAACTGTAACAGTTTTTCTGTTGGTGTAACAGAAATTCCACAAGCTGGATAATTTATTTTTTAAAAAAGTTTGAGCTGGGCATGGTGGCACACATTTGTAACCCCAGCACTCAGGATGAGGCAAAAGGATCACCCCTAGTTTGAGATCAGCCTGGGCTACACAGTGAGTTCACAGCCAGCCTGAACTGCACAGCAAGATACTGTATCAAATAAAAAACTAAAAAACTAAAAAAAAAGGAGGAAGACTGTTTACCTCACAGTTTTACAGGCTAAAAGTTCGTAATTAAGTGGCCCCATCAGCTCAGCCTTTGGCGAAGAACCTTTTGTTTATCACAACAGAAGAGAAATGTAAAAATATCCTGCCCCAGGCAGAAAGAACCAAGTCCACTGGGTGGCCTTGCTTTGTAATAACCTGCTCTTGCTAAAGTTACTTCACCTTAGAGACCAAAACTAATCCCTTTTGAGGGTTGCATCCTCAAGGTCCTAACTAGCTGTACTAGATCTTACCTCTTAAAGCTTCTACCACCTCAAAAGCTGGGGATTTAGCTCAGTGGCTTAAACGCCTGCCTGGCAAGCGAGAGGTCATGAGTTCAATCCCCAGAACCAAAAAAAAAAAAAAAAAAAAAGAAAAGAAAGCTTCTACCACCTCAACACCAGCACACTGACAACCAAGACTCCAGCACATGAACCTCTGAGAGACAAACCACGTCCAAATTAGGTGTAATGGCATATGCATATAACTCCAGCTACCTGGAAGACTAAGGCAAGAGAATTCCAAGTTCAAGGCCAACCAGAGCAACTCGAGACCCTGTCTCAAAATAATAAAAAGGACTTCAGATGTAACTCAGTATTGTTTACATTGCACATACCCCTGGTTTAATTAACGGCAAACACACACACACACACCCAAACCATAGCTTGACATGTAGGGTTACATTCCCTTCCTTAAGTACAGAAAGACTGGTGGCTGCTAGAAGCTGGAAAAAATTGAGAACTAGCTGCTTAATGGGGCAGGAGGAGGTCTCCTTCAGGTTAATGAAAATGTTTTGGAATTAAACAGGGGTGGTCACTATACTATTACACACTACACAACAATGTCAATGTACACTAAATGCCACTGAAGTATATACTTTAAAATGATAAATTTGGTGTTGGAGGTGTAGCTCAGTGGGAGATCATATGCCTAGTACATGTGAAGTGCTGGGTTCAATCTCCAGCAGCATAAAAAATATATGTATATATAAAGTTAGTTTTGGGCTAGGGATTTAGCTCAGCGGCATAAGCACCTGCTTTGCAAGTGCGAGGTCGTGAGTTCGATCCCCGGTACCGCAAAAAAAAAAAGTGAATAAAGTTAGTTGTAAGTTATGTCAATGGGTTCTTAATGAAAAAACTTCAGCTTTCGCTTAAAAATGAAAACCTTAAAACTGAAGAGCAAAATAAGCCTATAAGGATATAATAAAGATAAACAGACTAATGTAATCCCTGCTCTCAGGAGACAGAATGGTGAGTTCAAGGCCAATGCAGGTTACATAGCAAGAGCCTGTTTCAAAAAATTAAGTCTCACCGTATAACAAAGTAAGAGTTCTCCCAGGAATGCAAGGCCACCTGAAATTAAAAATTTATCAAATTTGACTTAAAAATCCATGTCATCCACCATTTTACTAGTCTAAAAAAGAAAAACCAAATGACCCTATCAACTCTCAAAAAGTATTTGAAAATATTCACCAACAACTCATAATTTAAAAGCTCCCAGCAAACCAAAAGTAAAAGAGAATTTCCTCAACCTGATAATAGGTGTTTACCTCAACCCCACAAAATCACAGAAGCTGGCTGGCAGCAAATGCCCATAACACAACCTACTTAAGCAGATAATCATAAGTCTTCAGGCTGACTAGGACACTTAACCAAGACCTTGTCTTTGTCTCAAAATTTAAAAACAGAAGACTGCGGATATAGCTGTGCTCCCTGGGTTCAATTCCCAGTACCACACACACAAAAATAAAACCTATACCAGCTAACAGCTAATAAATATGTAATAGTGAATTTAAAATGTTAGCCCTATACTCAAGAAGGAAATATCTGGGCCGGGGATTTAGCTCCATGGCTTAAGCGCCTGCCTGGCAAGTGCAAGGTCATGAGTTCGATCCCCGGTACCAAAAAAAAAAAAAAAAAAAAAAAGAAGGAAATATCTGCAAACCACATATCCAGCTAAAGCACTTGCTTTGGCAGCACACACATGTATACAGCTACAGACTTCTAATCAAAATATATGAAGAATTTAAAAAACTCAACAGCAAAAAATAAACCCAGGGGCTGGGTATATAGCTAAGTAGTAGAGAGTCTGCCTAGCACATGAGGCCCTAGGTTCAATCCTGACAACCATAAAATAAAACAAAACAAAAACTCACTTAAACAGTGACCAAATGTCTTGAACTGAACCTTCATCAAAGAGGATGTAGCAACAGCTAACACACAAAAAGATATACAACATTAGAGAAATAAAGCTGCAATGATGTATCACTAGACATGAAATAAATTGTTAAAATAAGATGGCAGCACAACAGCACACTTCTAAAATGACTCAAATTAAAAACATGGACAATGCTGTGTCACAGGAGGATCGTTACAGGTTTGAGACCAGACTAAGCTACAAAGTAAGCCCAAGGCCGGCCTGAACTGCATAGTGAGACCCTATCTCAAAAAGACACACACACACACACACAAAGTAGACAATATCTAGTTCTAGGAAAAGCATACAATGAATGAATTTCACATCTATTGTTATTGGAAATACACAGTAAGTATTTTGAAAAATAGTTTTACAATTTATTAAGTTAAACATACACGTAACCATATTGCCAAGAAACTGCACTCTTGGCATTTTGGCCCCAGGGAAATAAAACTTATATTCAATGAAAACTCTGACCACCATTATTTATTGTGGATCTGTTCTTTGGTTTTATATGTATGTAATACTGGAGACTGAACTCAAGGGCTCACTCATGGTAGGCAACTACTCACTATCTGAGCTACATCCACAGCCCTAGGTCCATTCTGGAATGTTAATAAACAATTTAGATATGCAACAAGTAAAATACCACTCAGCAATAAAAAGGAATAAACTACCGATAAATAAACTTGAATAAATCTCAAAGGCGTTGTGCTGAGTTGAAGAAACCAGTTTCAAATGTTGCACACTTATTTTCTTTACATAACACTCTCAAAAAGACCAAACTGTAGTGATAAAAGAAACCCCAGCACCACACACACTGCACAGTATAACGATATCCCCAGATGATTCCTACACATACTTGTTTAAACACTCAGAGAACCTGTCCAAGTTGACAATGAACAGTCTAGCCAAGATCAAATCCAGATCTGCGTAATTCAAAATTCCATGTGTGTGGTGACACACACATAATCCTAGCATGCAGAAGTCCCAAAAAATAAAATTTTAAAAAAACACCATATTCTTAACAACCAGCTAAAATGGGTAACTCAATCAGACTGTGTCTCAAAATAAAACAACAAAGACTAAGGATATTGCTCAGTGATAAAACACTGGCATGTCCAGCGCTCAGGAGGCTGAGGCAGCAGCCTGGGGTACATAGTGATTTCAAGATTCAAGGCCACCCTGAACTACATAGCAACTCACCACCTCACAAGAAGAGGGAAAAAAAGAAAGAAAAAAGAAAAAAATACTGGCATAGCAAGTATGAGGTTTGGGTTTAAACTCAACTGGGGAGGGGTAGAGCTAACAGTGATACAGTCCACATATTTGTTAAGACGATAGCAAATTGCTATTAAAATTGTCCCTCTTTTTCCATTATGTCTTTCATGAGTTAATGATGCGTGAAAAGTATAGTACTCTTGTAATCCATCCTTTTTCACAAAAACACAACATAAAATATATACAAGAGAAAACCTTCAAAACACTTTTAATATTTTATGCATACATCCATTTTAAACTTACAAAATTTGTGAAAACCTCAAAAGATAGGGAACCTGTTAGTATAAGCAGGAATACATTTTTAAAAAAACTACTACTTAAAAATAAGTCAGTAACACCATTAGACACTTTACTATTTGAAATTGAATACTGCAAAACCAGCTACTGAATAATTCAACCATCAGTGAGTTAAACATTTAAGATGAAAGTCATCCCAAGCTGTGAATACCAACTAAAATTCATTCCAAACCTATGGAGGGCTGTCAGTAGCAGAAAATTTGCAAATGAAAAGTCTTCCCAACACAGCTTCTGCCAAAAGACAGATCATCTTAGAAGAGATATTACAACTGGTAAGTGTTTATAGTGTCCTCTTGATACCTAGGACCAAACTACATGTATATTTACTACTGACCAAATTCAGTTCTATCAAGCAGTCAGAAGAATTATTTATCTTCACAGACATTCCCTAAATTCCAAATATAATGGGAGACTCTTTGGAGGCAAATATCCTGGTATATCTTGAAATCATTTTCTATCACAAAGGAACATATTCAGCTAATTTCCCTGGTGTACCATAAGTAATATGGGTTACTAGCTGTATTCAAACTGTGAAAAAAAAAACAAAACAAAAAACACCTGTGTGCTCTTGAGAGTGAGAACAGGATTTTCAATCTTCAATTTTTAAAAATCTGCCTTCTTACAGGCTGGGGATTTAGCTCAGTGGCTTAAGCGCCTGCCTGGCAAGCTCAAGGTCGTGAGTTCAATCCCCAGTACCAAAAAAAAAAAAAAGTTAAACTCTGCAGGTGGAAACATTTTAAAAGAAAGCCTGACTTTAAAGAGCAGTCCTTACTGGCAGACAAACAGAATTTCCTTCTACTTATCCACAATAAAGTGTGTATTTTATTAGGAAAGATATGCCTTTAGAGCTACCAGTGTTTAAAAGCACTTATCATCTTTGAGTGAGAAAAACTTTTCTCAACAGGGCCCAAAATCTGGAAAGAATAAAAGGTAAAGATTAATCAGTATTTTAGTCTGGGAGCCTGAGGCAAAGAAGATCGTAAGTTTGAGCTTAGCCTGGGCAATTCTGCAACTCAGCCAGGACTTGTCACAAAATAAATTAAAAAAAAAAAAAATACCCTGGATTCAATATCCAGCACCTGGGAAGAAAAAGATTGATCAATTTTTTATACTGACATTAAAAATGTCTGTGGAGCAAAATATATTCCATATCAATCAAAAGACAATATAGAGCTTGTTGCAATGGTACACTCCTACAACCCCAGCACTGTGGGAGGCTGAGCCAGGAGGACCACAAATTAGCTACATGGGGAGACCCTGTCTGAGAAAGTAAAAGGACTGGGACAACAGCTCAGTATAAAGGCCATGGGTTCAATCCCCAGTACCACAAAGAAAGGGAATCTGCAACACATCACAAAGTACTGATAAAAATTAGTGTTCAATCCCCAGTACCACAAAGAAAGGGAATCTGCAACACATCACAAAGCACTGATAAAAATTAGTATACGGTTCAGAACCAAGTCACAGCACCAAAAAAAAAAAAGAAAAAGAAAAAAAAATGACTCAATCTCTCAAAATAATAATGGATTTGGGGGGATGTATTTTGTCTTGTACTTTTTTTTTGTTTTGAAACAGATGTTTGGTATGTTCAGGTTGATTATCTACTCACTAGCCAAGGTTCACTTCAAATTCACTATGTACTGCAAACTGGCTTCAAACTAGAGATCCTCCTGTCTCAGCTTTCCAACTCCTAGTTGTACCCCACCATGCCCAGTTTGGGACTAATTTGTTAAGTGATGGTACATCCAAAAACAATGGAATACCAAGAAATTATTAAAAAGTATAAAGCAGCTACAAAAGTAGTGACATGAAAAGACATCATAATATTCATAAAGTAAAGAAAGTTACAGAACTTTATGTAAAATATAAATAGGTATGCCAGCAAGTTATATTTAACAAACTATCAGGCAAAGCTATCTATGGTATAGTATGGTAACTATTTTCAGTACTTTGGTACATAGACTTTGACTTGATTTTTTTGTTGTTGTTGTTATGTGGTACTAGGGGATCAAAGAATCTAGGGATTCTCTACCATTGAGTTACATCCCCAATTCATTTGATTTTATTTTACACTTTTAAGACAAAGTCCTGCTAAGTTCCTCAAGCAAGACTCATACTTTCAATCTTCCTGCCTCAGTTTCCCTCAGTGCTGGGATCAATATGCCACTTATCCAGAACTAACACTTCATATATTTTTTTAAATTTTTACTCTTTATATATTTCTGTTCTACTTGTTTTGTTTTTATTATTTTTGTCATTCTTTAAAAAAATGAACTTATATAATTTTGATAAATTCAATCTGATACTATTTATATCATATTTAACAAGTTCTAAACCAGGTGTGATGGCACACACCTATAACCACAGCACTGGGGAAGCTGAGGCAAAAGGATGAATGTGAGTCTAAAGCCAGACTGGGCTATATAATGAGACACTGTATCCAAAAAAACCGAAACAAAAATATTTTTGAAAACATAATAAAATAACATTGCACTAAAAATACTAAATTAAATTGTACAAAAACAAACTATGAGAATGGCTTCTGAGACATGGAAAGAAACATAGAACTAGAGGAACACACAAGGTTCTTTTGTAGACGGGACAAAAATAACAGGTTTTAACAAACCTTTATGCTGATCAGTTTGTTCAGTATAGTACTAACTTCCACACAACATCCTTCCTGACAGCTTTTGTACCGAAAAACCGTCCTTTTACCAACAAGAGTGAGAGACCAGGTATGGTAGCACATACCTGCAATCCCAACACTTAGGCAGGCTGAGGCAGGCGGTTCAAACTGGAGTCCTACCTGGGGAACTCAGTGAGATCCTGTCTCACAATATTTTTTAGAAGGCTAAGGACATAGCTCGCTCATCACACAGTGCCCCTGGATTTCATCCCCAAGTACTGCAAAAACAAAAACCTATGGGTGGTAGATGAGGAAGTAGCAAGCACTTCTGCAAAATCTGAGGTTATTTTCTCACTCCTGTCAGAATTCTAGGAGATGCAGCAATTTTAGCGGCACCTTTCATAGAAATTGTTAAATACATATCCAAAAAAGATTTTTATTTTGTTTTTGCCTTCAACAACCTAGATGACATGTGAGTTTTTAGTATAAGAACATTAAAAACAGGACAGAAAAATTATGAACAATGCAAAATTCAAGAAGCAAAATGCAGAAGAAGTTTACTACAATACGGCAGAAGGAAGATCACTTCAGCAAGAAGTATTACATCAGTTACCTAGCACAGACTTGCAGAAAGTAATTTTGCATGTAACTATGCAGTTACTGTTTTGAAAATCATGTTATCAGAGCAGTTTCTCAATTTTTATCCCAGGGCCCTTAACAATACTTTCTCAGTCTTATTCTAATGTATTCCAAGAGCCAAAAAATTTTGCCTGGTTTTACCTTCTATCATTTGTATTAGAAAAACAAAAAGACAGCTATGTTTTTACCTTCTCTCTTGGAGAGTCTGATAAAGCTACAAATACAACACAAACAAAAGGGCTGGGGATGTAGTTCAGTGTTTGCCTAGCATGCACAAAGCCCTGAGTTCAATCCCCAATACCACAAATAAATAAATGACACAAATAATAGACTTAAAAGGACTCCGGTTGTGTAATATATACCCAAAGGGAGATAATCAAGCCTTATCATACTCCTAGTCATTTTCTAAGGGAGAAAAAAACATTCATGGTGAAGGCTTAGAAACTGACAATTTCTAAGCTAAAATATTTTTTCCTAAGTGCATTTTAAGTTGTTTTTCTAAACACCTTTCTAATTAATGTGTTTTTCATACTTTTTAAAAAAACAGGCCAGGGACCTAGTACAGTGATGCATATCTGTCATCCCAGCACTTGGGAGGCTGAGGCAGAAAGATCAAAAGTTGGAGGCCAGCCTGAGATACATAGCAAGACCCCGGCCTAAAAATAATAGTAACAATAACAACAATAATAAGGAACCAGGGACTTAAGAGCTAAATGAAGGGCTCAGCATTATGGAGGCCTTGGACTTAATTTTCAGTTTCCATTTTCCCTTCCTACATCAAAGTAACTAACCTATCAATGTTACCTTTATTTCCTAAAGGCAAATAATCTAAGGTAAATGACAAAAGATATTGTGTACTTTCAAATAACCTTAATCAATAAATGAATATCTAGACACAGTATTTTTTAAAAACTTGTTCTTCAGTCTGAATCGTCTTCCAGATATCTAAACTATATACAGTACTCTTCACCTTTGACACTCACACCTCACTTCTCAGATTTTGACCACTTTACTCCCAAGAGACCCACAGGTACCACTAGTGTATAATCAATCGCTAAGGCGTGTGCTTCTCTGTCCCTTCCACTTACAGTCACATATGCCCATATATATGGGAATACACTCCCCCTTGTCCTTTTGGGACACTTTTCCCTTCTAATGTTTGCCTAGTTGTAGTGGACTGGAGATTGAGGGGAGGTCAAAAAGAAAGACCAGGGGCTGGGGAATGTAGCTCAATGGATGTAGCTCGAGCACATGCCTAGAATGCATTAGGTCCTGGTTTCATCCCCAGCACAGCAGCAATTGAAGAAAAAAAAAAAATTGCACTATATTTTGTTTTGTTTTTGGAGACAGGGTCTTGCTATGTAGTTAAAGCTGTCCTTGAACTCACCATGCAGCCCAGGCTGGCCTCAAACTCAGGGCAATTGTCCTGCCATAGCCACCCAAGCACTGGGATTACAGGTGTCCGCCATCAAGAGGGCTAAAATTGCACTACTTTAAACTTCCTGTTTTGGGAAAACTGCTAACAATCCTCAGGAATGTCACAAACTATGTTTGATGTTTGCTTCTCTTTCTCTCTCTCCTTCCCTCTCTCCCTCTCTTTAATGATCTAACTTTGAAAATATTTCTAAAGTCCATGTAATGATTGTTAGTATCCCTGGTACTCTACAAAGTCTTCAATTTAGCAAATTTTTTTTTTAATCGGTCCCGGAGATCAAACTCACGACCGCGCGCTTGCAAGGCAGGCACTTATGCTGCTGAGCTAAATCCCCAGCCCCAAAGTCTTCAATTTAAATTGAACTTTTTCTTCAGTTCTGTGGATTGAAGCCCAGGCCTTTGCACTTAACTATATCCCCACGATCCTTCTTTTTTTTTTTTTTTTTTTTTTTTTTTGGGCTGGGGTGAGGCAACAAAGTCTCACTGGTTTCCCAGGCTGAGATCAAATTTTCAAGCCTCCTGCCTCAGTCTTCCGCAGTGCTGGGATCACAGGTGTATGTCACTGTGCCCATTAAATTACTGTCTCTTAATTTAAGACAAAGTTACTTCCATTTTTCAAATCACTAATTTTCTGATGACTGTTCTACAGTCTGAAATGCTAAAGGTTTACTTGTGTTTAGTACTCTCATTTTCACCTAATTCCTCACACAAACAAAAACCTTCTTACCACTGTAATTTAATCTCTTTATATGTAGAGTGTTTTCTAGACTTTGGCTACTAGGAAAAACTAATGTCACCATTATCTTTCAAAAACTTCATCTTTGGGCCAAGGATGTAGCGCAAAAGCACAGTGCCTGCTTGGCAAGCATAAGCTTACAAGTGTGATTCCTGGTACAAAAAACAAAAATCCATTTTTACTTGCACTGGGCTTAACATATTTGCCAGAATCAAATTAACAATACCTAATACACCAGTCCCCTCAGCAATTCATTCAAAAAACTATACCACTCAAACTAGCCTTTCTATCTTTTAAAAATGGCTGGGACATGAAATGAGCAAATGTGCTAATTTATTACAGTAAAATTTAAACAGGTGCAAATTAATTTTTCCCATGTGTCACAATCTCTCAAGGACTAGGCTACCCAAAGAGATTGTAATTCAGAAAGTATTCTTAAACTTCTAGAGACTCAAAAATTAACATAATTAGGATTGGGGTCTGCTTACTCATAATTAAAATTAACCATGTTTCTTCTATTAACAGCAAGAAGTACATTGAGGAAGGAGGACTGCTTCAAGTTTGAGCCAGCCTGGGCTACAGTGAGTGCAAGGCCTACCTGAACTACAATGGGGAAACCCCATCTCAAACAAACAAACAAACCAAAAAAAACCACCAAAGAAAACCAGCAAGAGTTATAGGGGTATGCATGAAGTAGAAAATAAAATAGGCTTCTGTGGAGAAGCAACCTCTCCACCATCAAAAAACTTACTTTTATAGTTTTAGACATAAACTACCAGTACAGTCACAATTATGAAAATACATGGTAAGCAAAAGTAAATTAAAACGTAATTTATTTTTCACATTTCCAACTAAAACAGAAATACAAATTGAGGACTCATCAACCTTCAAGTGCATAGTTTACAAAATAAATGCACGAAGTTTACAAAACAAACAAGATTCATTAAGACCCAAATTGAGTGAAATAAGTTAGGTTAGACAATAAAATACCAGATGTTACTAGCTGAAGGGTGAAATATGTGACTTTCTAATTTTCTTTATACTTCTGTATAGCTTTCCAAATTTCCCCCACAAAATGAACAAATACTTTTGTAGTCAAGAAAATCTCAATTAAATAATCCATACAACATTTAAAGGTTCATTTAGAAAAACTACACTGTCCAACTATTATTAAGAAGTGAGCAACGCTCACTTTCCAAACTGAACTGCTAGTGTTTAATCCCGTTGCTTCTCTGCTGCACCCTCAACAATGGAATGCACTTAACTGTCTTCATTTTTAGATACACGATTTTATTTTTTTCTCCCTAAAATACATAAGTTCTCGCTAACCCTTTAATAATCAGTCTTTTTAAAACCTACCTCTAAAGTTCCTTATAGTAAAACTGAAATTAAAAATTGTTTAGCCCCCATCACAACTTCATCAAGACACCATCACTTTGGCTACAGAACAGTAAAGGCCGGGTAAACTACACATCCCACCATGCATTGCTGTCTTGTTCAGAGTAGGTCTCTACGGAAACAGAAAAAAAAAAAAAACCTACAAGTCCCACCTGTTACTTGGTTTCTGAACACCTCCTGCACTTTCCGCTCCAACAGCAAACAAAAACAAAAGCCTCGTGACCTCATGTCGGCTCGGAGAGCCAAAGAAGCAGGGGGCCTGAGATCAGGTGGCACGTCTGCTGCAGAGGATAAATTCTACCGAGCTCCAGCGCTCCCCTCTTCTTTCTGGGGCTGGATGCACGCACAAGCCTTCCCCTGTCTGCATCCAATGGGGGGCTCCGCAGGCGCGCAAGGGAGAAGAACCGGTTGCTGTGCAAGCAGCGCAGACTGCCTTCCCCGTGCCGGGGCGGGGGCTGCCACAGAGTGGGGACTGCCACAGAGTGGGGGCGACAGCGACAATACCCCGAGAGACAGCCTCAAAACACCAAGAGGACTCGTCACAGAGGCTGAGAGAAGCCACAGCCCCGCCGCGACTCCCTCCCGCCGGCGTCACCATTCCCACAAGGATCACAACCTCGACTCTAACCGCCGCCCGCTCCGCGCGGTTTTGCGCCCCCTCAGCCGGGTCGCGGGACCAGGGACCTCCTTTCCCCTGCGACTGGCGGGCGGCAAGGGAACGAAGTCCTCCCGGCCTTCCCCTTCGCTCCCTCCCCCTTACCGTCTTGGCGGCCTCCGCCCAGGTCCTGCCCTTCTTCCTACGGCCCTTTTCCCTCATGTCGGGTCTTGAACTGACTGGGAGGCTCCCGTGTCCGGGCTCCGGCCGCGCTCCCTATCTGCTCTGCCCTGTGCTGCTTTTCCCGCGGTGCCGGGAAAGGTGGGAGAAAGGGGAAGTCAGGCCGGAGGAGCACCCTAACAGAGGAAGCGGCAGGGGAAGTGCGCGCGGGGGGGGGTCTATGGGGCGGCCGGTCCGTCTGCTGCCTTTGCCACTGCTACCGCCGCTGCCATATTGGGTTCTTACTGTACAGGCAGCCGCTTTAGTCATGTGACCGCTCCCGCGCGGTCGTCACTACTGTACGCAGCGGCTGCGCGAACGAGCGCGCGGGCGCCCCCCCACCTCCCGCACCCGGCCTCAGAACCAGCGGCCGTGCCCCACGCCTCGCCACGCCCCCTTCCTTCCGGTCTCGGCCTCTTCTCAGGAGCATGCGCAGAAGAGAGAGCCAGCCAAAGTTTGCGTGTGTCCCTGCGCTCACGCCCGCAGCGAGAATCTGCCTGCGGAAGCGGAACTTGATCTGTCTGGGAAGGCTTCTAAAGCGGATCTTATCCTGACCGCGTGCGAGGCGCAGTGGCTGTCTGGAAGCTTTAAAAGAGCCGGCCTCTACCCTCAAGGACAGCCCCTACCGAATGTCATTTTTCTTGTTTTTTATTTTTTCTGCAAATGGAACCGGGGGCCTCGCGCGTGGGACTATTTCTTGATAAGCCTCGTCCTTGGTTTTTCTGAGTGTTCGTGTTCATTTTGTCAAAGGTTACCATTTGAAGATTGTCAGCAGTTTCCATCTACTTGTTAATCCCATAAAATGGGTGAGATTGAGTTGCCAAACTCAGTTTTAGGATATGGAGAAATCAGAAGTCAGATTGCCAGCTCAGAGACCTTTTATCTCCGCAGAATGCCTTTTAAACTTACATGACTTTTTCCAAGACTGCTAATTACAGCATCCACATCCTTACACCTGAATAACCTCATCCAGAACAGCGATGGTGACTTTTTATCTTGGTGCGCTCAGTCCCTGGCACCGTATTTGTATGTGCCAGGCGTCCAATAAATATTTGCTGAAAGATTCAATGGTGGCTGCAGCCCCTGAAAGATCCAGACTAACCAGGCTTCCCTCGGGTTATCTGTGTCTCTGCTTTGCAAAGGCAAAAGAATGTAGAGGGATAGAGGGTGTAACTCTGTGGCAGAGCATTTAACTAGTATTATGGAGTTTGTGGGTGGACTTCCAAAGTTCATAGACCCCCCTAAAACTATAGGTAGTATTTTATATGTGATTTTATATATATATATATATATATTAGGGAACTTAACCCATCAGGCAGTCATTGCCCAGCCCCATCTTAACAATTGATAGGAGGGGCTGGGGATTTAGCTCAGCGGCTTAAGCGCCTGCCTGGCAAGCGTGAGGTCATGAGTTCAATCCCTGGTACCAAAAAAAAAAAAAAAAAAAAAACAATTGATGGGAGATAGATATAGATGATAGATAGATAGATAGATAGATAGATTTTATGTGTGTGTGTGTGTGCCGGGAATCAAACTCACAACTTTGCGTTTGCCAAGGAGGCATTTACACCGCTGAGCTAAACCCCCGGCCCTATTGGGATATATTTTAACACGAATTCCTTTAGTAACTGGTAATACTATCTGTAACACTCATGGTGCTACGTAGGTACAAAGCCTGTGTCTATAGTCAGGTCAAGAAGCCCCACTCAAAATTCCCAGCTGTTGTCCCGGTTTGCCATGCATCCTATTGCCATCTCGATGGCCCAGAAGCTCTACCCCAACTTGGCCTGAGATTTTACTAGGCTAGGTACCCCAGTTATCCTACATTTAGCTTCCTGGTGTTCTGTCTCAAGATTTTTGTCTCAAGGTTGGGAATTGTGATGTTGCAGTTCCCACTTGTTAATTTTCCTCTAGACAGGTTATTAGTACAGTAAAATTATCCTTCAGAGGGCTGGGGATATAGCTCAGTGGTACAGCGCCTGCCGGGCAAGCACCAGGTCCTGAGTTTGTACCAAAAAAAAATTATCCCTCAGTATTTTTGTCCCTATGAATGTTTGACTTGTTAGGTATACTTAACATCTTTCTCATCATCTCCGCCCTAGTTCTGGATTTCCTTAAATGTTCTGTTTCTACTCTCTTCTACTCAAACCTATCCTTTATAACATGCCCAAAAATACTCTTTCCCCCCAGTATTGGGGATTGGAGCCAGGGCCTCATACATGCTAGACAAGTACTCTACCATGGAACCCTAGCCTTCTGTCTATTCTTTTAAGCCTGGACTGGGGATTTAGCTCAGCAGCATAAGCACCTGCCTTGCAAGTGCATGGTCATGAGTTTGATCCCCAGTACCAATTAAAAAAAAAAAAAACAGTATTCTTTTAAGCCCACCCAGCCCCACTAAGACATCTTTCAAAGTTCTTAGTTTTAAAGTCAAAATTTCTAGTTTCATACATACGGTTTCTATATTCAGTTATCCTTTGACTTATCCTGGGTCACTGTCATCAGCATTTGCAACTCTCCTGAAGATCTCTATTTTGCCTCGTCATTTAACTAAGAGTGCAACAGACATGATATAAAAATTGCCAACCAAAAAAATAAATAAAAATACATTTTAAAAAAAATAAAATTTGGGCTGGGGATTTAGCTCAGTGGCTTAAGCGCCTGCCCTGCAGGAGCGAGGTTGTGAGTTCAATCCCCGGTACCACAAAAAAATAAAATTAAAATAAAATAAAATAAAATATAAAATAAAATAAAATAAAATAAAATTTTATCCAGGTGTGGTGGTGCATGCCTGTAATCCCAGCACTTGGGAGGCAGAGGCAGGAGTATTGTTGCATGTTCAAGACCAGCCTGGGCTACACAGTGAGCTCAAGGTCAGCCTGAACTGCATAGAAAGACCCTGTCTTGGAAAGACAAAATAAATAAATAAACAAAATAAAATAAAATTTTAAAAAGTTGGCAGCTGGGGTCAGGTGTGGTTGCTCACGCCTGTAATTCTAACATTCAGGAGGCTGAGGCAGGAGGATCACTTTGAACCTGAACTGCAGTGTTCAGGTTCAGGTTCAGGTTTCAGACAGTGACACCCTGTCTCAGAAAGACAATAAACAAATAAAAATAAATTGGTAACCAATTACAGCCTTCCTTCAGCTGGAGATTTACCCTTAAACTTGAAAGTCCTAATCTCCTCATCATAATATACTGTGTCTGTACAGATCTCCATCCTTGCTGTTTAGACTGCTGTTGCTCCATGAACTATCCATTATTTTCTTGCTCTGATTCCCTTCCACCTCCTTCTACATGCATAGTCAAGGCCTCGCCAGCACCAATGTAGGAGTTTCTACTAGCTATCCTACCATAATATTCTCTCTCTGTTTTGCTCATAAATACCTTGAAAGTGTACTACTTATTGTCTCCACTTGCCCATCTTCCAGCCACTCCTCTGCCCTTCGAAGTGTATCAGTACTGGACCTTGGGAAATAGAGACCTGAGCCAGATGCCACGTAACCCTAGCACATGAGAACCTGAGGCAGGAGGATCGCTACAGTTCAGAGACCAATCTGGGCTCCAGAGTGAGCTCAAGGCCAGCCTGAGCTACACAGCAAGACCCTGTCTCAAAAAACAAACAAAACAGCTCTGACTTCTGTGATAAGAACAATAACCTCTTTTATAAATGTTAGCTGAGTATAGTATCAAAAAGAAAATCAAAAAAAAAAAAACAAAATCAAGAATTTTTTTAGGCCATAAATATTAAACCCTAGGCTTGCTTTATTTTGGAATCCATGTGAGGTTTCCTTTTCAAAATAAAAAATAGCTTTTTTTTCATGTTTCCAGAATTTCTCCTTGTAAACATTTCATAGATACTTATTTAGTCTGGAGACAGAAACGAAGACTTGACTCCTTTTGCAGGTAAATTCCTGGGTGAGCTCGCAGCAGGAACCTGTAAGGGTGACATACGTGATACAGAACATGATAGGGAAGGGCAGAAGCTAAGGGGTGTCCATCCCCACTCAGCCTGACACCTTGGCTAAGCATGAATGGCCACACTGGTCACGTTTACCTCCTCTGCAGAGTCAGACTTCCAGTCAGACGGGACATCCTCAAGGCACGACATGGAGGCACAGGGGACAGGAAGTACTAGCAAGCTTAATTGGACTTGGCACCAAAGCCATTTTCAACAGTTTCATCATTAAAAATATTACATTTTATCTCATTCTGCTCACCTCCTCTTCATATCTTTCAGTTTTTCTCCCAAAATTAGGCAAGTTGATACCTTAAAAATCTAACAGTGTTGGGGTTGGGGATTTAGCTCAGTGGCCTAAGCATCTGCCTGGCAAGTGTGAGGTCGTGAGTTCGATCCCCGCTACCAAAAAAAAAAAAAAAAAAAAAAATTTTCCCCCAGATATCATGGTGCATATGTATCATCTCAGCACTCAGGAGGCAGAGGCAGGAGGATTGTGAGTTCAAGGCCATTCTGAACTACATAGTGAGCACCTGTCTAAAAACAATAAATATACAATCTTACTGTATAAATTACCGAGAATTGCCAGGCATGCAGGCACATACTTGTAATCCCAGCACGTGAAAGGCTGAGGCAGGATAACTGTCCGTTTGAGGCCTGCCTGAACGACATAGAGATCCTGTCTCAAAAAACAAAACAGTTGCCAAGAATTAGTTTCTTCTTTTTCTATTCTTTCTTTCTTCCTCTTTTCAACCAAGAACCTGGACATATGTGTCGGGTGCATGTATGTGCACATATCTGAGTGAAATAAACCTCATGACATGCCATCCTGTTAGGACTGAAGATTTACAGGACTCCCCTAGTTCTGAGGTTACTGCTGAAGAAAACCACCTTGTTCAAGTTCCTGCTCCTTTCCGGGGGCAGCCTGTGCCCCCAGCGACTGCCGTGGGGGATGTACAGGGCCGGCCCCTTCATCCCACTGTGACATTGAGTCTCCCAGGGCGGTGACGGAGGCTTTTGTTACTACTGGACTGGACCTCAAATTCTGTCTGCCCGCACTTCCTTTTCCTCCCACTCAGCGTCCCCCGGAGAGGATTCCACAATAAACATCACACATGCTAATCTCATTTCTGACCTGCTTCCTGAGGACCCAGTGTACTGTGTGTCCCTGTTAGGGTGGGTCGTACATTGGGCCAGGTAATGATGGAGTCCTGGTCTATCTCTGACTCAGTGGCTCCACATAATTAGAATAGAATGATCTTATTATCCATATAATTAGAATAGAATTATCAGGTTAGAAGTTGACACAACCTGCATATTGGTTCCCTGGCCTGTGGGATGGGGAGTAGCAAAGTGAGGAAGTCCTCTACAGCAGGCAAGATGGTAAATTAAAATAATAATAATAATAATAATAATAATAATCGCATGGACTACTCCCATTCTAAAGACCAAACGAATTCAAGGGTATTAGTCCTCATCTATTTCTTTTAATTTTGTTTTGTTGTTTTTTTGAGAGAGTTTCTCTTTACAGTCCAGGCTGGCCTTGAACTCAATATGTAGTGCAGGCTAGCCTCAGGGTGATCCTCCTGCCTCAGCCTCCTGAGTGCTGGCATTACAGGTGTGTGCCACCACACCCGGCTCTTTATTTCCCTCACTAATCTTGCCCCATCAATACCAGATGGATGCTGGAGAATGACGGTAGACTACCAGAAATTGTGTCAACTAGTCCTCCCAGTTGCCACATGTAATTAAGAGAGATATGCTTTTTAAGAAATTGCTCCTGGCATGAAATAAAGTCCTGGTAAACACAGAGAACCTGAAGATGTAGCCAGAAAACTATCATAGCTGTCATTCAGCTAAATCAAACTGTAAGATCAAATGATCCCAGGAGCATCATGTTGCAAGATGGAAATGGCACATTTGGGATTAAGAACATGGGGGTTCAAGAGCACAGATAAGCTGCATAGACAGATGGTACAATTCCCCACATCAGGGGACTACATGTCCGAGCAACCATGACACCATCCCTTCAGCTCACATCACGGTTGCCTGGGACGTTTCCTTACGACCAGCTGGCAGGAAAAGAGGAGCAAAGCTTGGTTTATAAATGGAATAGAAGCTTGGTACAAAAGAGCAAGGTGGCTGTGGTATAGTCCTACTCAGGGGTGGCTTTTTCAAGACAAGTACAAGGAGAAATTCTCCCAGTGGACAGAACTTCAGGCAGTGTACTAGGTGCTCTACTTTCTGTGGAGATAAAATTGGCCAAAGGGGTCTGGGGATGTAGTTCAGAGTACAGCGCCTGCCTGGCAAGCATGAGGCCCTGAATTTGATTCCCAGTACCAAAAAAGAAAATAGAAAAAAAAAAGACAAAAAGAAATGACCAAAAGTTAGAATAAAAATAGATTCATGGTTCTTATATAATAGCTTGACCAAGTGGTCAGGGGCTTGGAGTGAAAAAAGAATGTAGATCAGAGATTATGAGTCTGGGTGAGTCTACGGGCACAACTGTAAAAATCTCACTGGAAGGCACTCACCTTGAAGGAAGCACTAAACAAACAAGTAGACCAGTGACTCCATCCTCTGACATCAACCAGCCTCCGCCACTGACCACCGAAGTCTGTGTCATTTTTCCCTCAACATAGTAGACATGGAGGCTGGGATGGAGGCTGTGAATGGGCTCAACATCTCGGGCTTCTACCTACTGCTGCTACTGAATTTCAACCAGCCAGCAAGAAAGATAAAGCTGAAGGTGCACGCTTACAGTCCCAGCTACCAACTGAAGGGGGAGGATCACAAGTTCAAGGCCAACCTAGGCAACATAGCAACACCCTGTCTCAAAAAAAGAAAGGAAGATGGGCATAGTGGTGCACCCCTGTAATCCCAGCATTGGGGAGGCTGAGGCAGGAGGATTGTTGCAAGTTTGAGACCAGCCTGGGCTACAAAGTGAGATCAAGTTCAACCTGAACTGCGTAGGTAGACTCTGTCTCAAAAAGACAAGAAAGATTCCCGTCTCTGGGGGGCGACTGTGATCCTGCCTGCGTGTGGGCTGAGAATCAGACATCTCATGTCATCCTGTCCCCCATCTCGTGTCTCCCCTTCCCCTCCCTTCTGCCTAGCAAGTGGGAGCCAGTGAACTGCACATCTTGTGAAGAGATTGGCTATGTTGTTTAGTATGAGCTCTCCATATGCAAAGATAAGGACAACCATTTGGAAGAAAACAAGAGACAATATGACAGATAGTGAAGATCTCTGGTTGTCTAGCTTTGAAATTTATGCTTTCTTATGTCCCATTCTGTTCTGTTTTGTTGTGTTTGATTTTACTCTCTTTTAAAATAAAATAAAATAAATTTAAAAAAAAAAGACAAAAAAGAAAAGAATGCAAAATGGTTTACATCTGTAATTCCAGCATACTGGGAGGCTGAGGCAGGAGGATCACAAGTTCCAGCACAGCCTTGGGTAGCTCAGTGATTTCATGAGACCCTACCTGAAAATAAAGATGGATGCAGTGGTGCTGGGGATATAGCTTAGTGTGAAGTCCCTGGGTTCAATTGCCAGTACTGAAGGAAAAAAAAAAAAAGATAACAAAGAACGAAAGAAGGAAGGAAGTTTGAAAACTAAACCTGTGATTTGACACCGTCCCTCAAGGAGATGAATCAGCCACTTAGTGGTGAGCTGACTATATTGAATTCCTGCAGCAAGTCATTTTTACTGGAATAAACATGTTTCAGGTTTTTTATCTATAAAGTCTCAGCCAGTGCCACTTTCAAGGGACAGATGAGCACGGTGCTGCACGCCTATAACCCCGGTTACACTGGGAGGCTGAGGCAAGAGGATCACAAGTTTGAGCATAGCTTGGGCAACTTAGCAACTTATAGAAGCATATCTCAAAAACTTCTTTTAAAGAACAGGCTGGCCAGGAATACAGTTCAGTGGCACAGGGCCTGCCTGGCAAGTGCAGGATCCTGAGTGCAATTCCTGATACCTCCCTCCCCCCCAAAGAAGGCTGGCAGTACCTCAGTGCTAAAGCCTTACAGTCAACTCCTGTACCATAAAAAAAAAAAAGGAAGGAGTGGTTACTAACATGAAATCCCATAGAACAGTGCCTGCAAACAAAGGGCCCATGTTACAGCAAAGAATATTATGGCAGCAGACACATGCTTACAGTATCTTCAGGCCTGGGAAGCTATTTCTTTTCAAAAATATAGAATTCTTCATCCCAACTCCTCAGAAAACTGAGGCAGGAGGAAGCCAGCCTGGGCAACTGAATGAGACCCTGTCTCAAAACTAAAAAATGAAAAAGGGCTGGTGTTAGAGCCCAGTGATGGAACACTTGCCTAATGTGTGTAAGGCCCCAATACTGCAAAATAAATCAGATTTCTGGAAAGACACACAATCAAATTTCTGGAAAGATATGCGTATACTACTGGCCTGGCTTGAGCCATGCAGTGGTGGACTGAGGCCATAGCTCAAAGACATTCCCTTTGAGGATGAGATGGCCCAACAAGAACACAGTCCTACTTTCTATACCGGTGACTGATATTTGTGACCCCATAAGTAGAACACATGGGTCTGGAAATGAAGTGGGTGGAGGTAGGCGTGGTCCTGCCTCGTACATCCCACTCCTTCAGCTCTGAGAGCTAAGAAATCCTGACTTCCAAAGAGGGCAGCTTGCACCAAGAGGTCCAGGAGGAATTTAAAACTATGGTTATTATCTGAGCACTTCAGGCTTTCAGTGTCAGGGGAAGTCGCCATTCTGGCAGGAATAACTGACCCTGATCAAGGGGAAGTTGAGATTCTGTTATATGATGAGCTATTTTTGCACCCAAGCACTCCACATAGACCCCTTCTTATTCCCTTATCCAGTTTCACTACAAAGTGGATTAAGTACCTCAGCCATAGCCTAGAAACAGAATTGCTCCAGAACCTTCCAGAATGAAAGTCTGGGCCATTTCACCAAGTATGCCACGTAGGCCAGCAGAAGCTCTGAGGGTGTGAGGGAGCTGAGTAGTGGGGAAGACATGAGTAGCTCCATGGCCTCAAAGCCAGCTCCAGTGGTGGAGGCTGTGTTTCATCTCCTTTCCTCTGCTTGTAAGCTTCTCTCAGGAAAAGAGGCCCAGTGGAATTGTGGGAGGGCTACACCTCAAACTACCCAGCTAAGTGGTGCCAAGGACACTGTAGACTTCACTGATCCCTTTGTCATAACTCTGCCTCAGGACTGAAGGTCTTACACCCCCCATTGCTGGGAGTTCTGTCTAAGAATTTTCCTTAGCTAAGGGGAGGTATTTGGCCCATGATCACTTCTCTGGGCAACTCACATTTGGTGACTGGTCGGGGTCCAGCAGGCCACCTCCCTCAGCTCAGGACAACTTTGAAGTGGAAGTGGAACTTGAGAGCTTCACCCAGGATTGGCTGAAACATTTTCTGAAACTGTACAGGAGTCCAGCCTCTTTCTCTCCCCTGTCCTGCTTCTGGCCCTCCTCCCTGGGTGTGGCTTGGCAGCACTAACTTTCCACATGCTCTCCCAACTCCCCAGGAAACTGAGGCAGGAGCACTGCAGTTTGGAAGCCAGCCTGGGCAACTTAGTGAGACCTTGTCTCAAAAAAGGGCTGGTGATATAGTCCAGCGATTGAGCGCTTGCCTAGTGTGTGTGAGACCCCAATACTGCAAAATAAATCAAATTTCTGGAAAGATACACAAGAAGTTATGAAAAGTAATTATCTCAGAGTGATGGCACTGGGAGTTGGGGATTATGAAAAAAGACATTCTTCTTTCATAAAACAAAAACTATATTAATTACGAATATCCCCAAGAGCACATTACTAGGTTTTTTTAAAAGAGGAAGTGGTTTCACTTCCCCCTCTTTTCTTCCTGGGTTTACTCTGCCGCCAGATGGGAGGAAGTCTAAACATGATTGAATTAAATTATTATTATTTTTCCCATGGGAAAATGCACACCATCATGTCCCTGCTAAAACAACAGTGGTCCCCAAAAGGAAAAATGGGCAAACACGAACACATAATTCACAAAACAGGAAATTTAATTTGGTTATAAACATATAAAAATATCTACTGGGGCCAGGGATTTAGCCCAGAGGTGTAAGCGCCCGCCTGGCAAGCGCAAGGTTGTGAGTTCGATCCCTAGTACCAAAAAGAAAAAAGAAAAAAAGAATATCTACTTTATGAGTATCAGTGACATCGAAATTAAAATATGAAGGGACCAGAGATACAGCTCAGCGGCACAGCACCTGCCTGGCAAGCTCGAGGTTGTGAGTTCAATCCTCCAGTACAAAAAAAAAAAAAAAATGCAGATTGAAATACTAATTAATGAAAGAGTTCATCTAAAAATCCTGATTTAAAATACTTCCATAAAAATGGACATTTCTGAGGGTGCAGTTGTGCACGCACATAACCCCAGGTATTGAGGGTCAGAGGAAGGCAGATCACAAGTTCCAGCGTGGAGATTTAGCAATTTAGCAAGGCCCTGTCTCAAAATAAAATTTAAAAAGGGGGTATGTGTCTGTGGATATAGCTTGGTGTAAATGCCTTGGGTTCAATGCCAAAAAAAAAAAAAAAAAAAGAGTTGCCAGGAACCAGGGGAGGGGAAAATGGGAAGTTATTGTTTAAAGGATATAGACTTTGATTTTTCTTTAAATTCTAGTTAGAACCTTAGATTTATTTGGGTATGTTTTGACAAGATGATTTTTAAAAGTTTATCTCAAATGATAAACAAGTTCAAATTATTCAATACATTTTTGAAAAAAGAGAGGAATATTAGAGATTTGCCTTTCCAGTTTTGGGGTTTTTTTGGAAGGAGGGCTTAGTTTTTTGAGATGTGGGTATTGATTTGCATCTAGGTTGGCCTGGAGCTTGTGATTCTGCTGCTTTGGTCTCCAAAGTGGTAGAATTATAAGCATTCACCACACCATACCTGGTGCTAAATCATACTTTTAAATACCAATAATCTAGCTGGGCATGGTGATGTACCTGTAATCCCAGCACTTGGGAAGCTGAGGCAGGAGGATCGCCATGAGTTGAAGGCCAGCCTGGGCTACATAGTGAGTTCAAATCAACCTGCATTGCATAGTGAGGCTCTGTCTCAAAAAAACAAAAAACAAAAAAATTTAAAAATTGAAAGTACAAGGACTGTGGATATAGCTTGGCCTGAGGGCCCCAGGTTCGATGCTCAGTACTGCTCTCTCAAAGTAAATAATACAAATTTGGAAAATGATTATAAAACTGACTGAGGAGGGCTGGGGATTTCGCTCAGTGGCTTAAGCGCCTGCCTGGCAAGCATGAGGTCATGAGTTCGATCCCCGGTACCAAAAAAAAAAAAAAAAAAAATTGACTGAGGAAAAGAAATAAAACTGATTGAGGTTAGAGGTTAGCAGCAAGAATATTATAGACAACTTAAAAACAGTTCTTTCTGATAAAGGTGACATCAACCATGGAGAAGTGAAGTTTTATGTAATAAATGATGTTTATGGGGCTAGAGATGTAGCTCAGCAGCACAGCACCTGCCTGGCAAGCATGAGATCCTGAGTTTGATTTCTGGAACCAAGGGAGAAAGAAAGAAAGAAAGAAAGAAAGAAAGAAAGAAAGAAAGAAAGAAAGAAAGAAAGAAAGAAAGAAAGAAAAGAGATCAAGTAATTTATCTATGACTCTTTTGAAAAACTAGAGCCTGTTTCTGTTCTGTCTTGGTTTTTGTGGAAGGGTAAAGCAGACCTTGGGTGCCTGAGTTTGCTGCCTTTACCTCACATGTGTCCCATGTCAGGCTCCAAACAGGCAGTGTCTACAGGAGGCCCGATCTGGGCCTCGGTGCCCACTGTGATGGCCGTGAGCCAGGCCCACAGGGAGGGAGATGCTCATGATGCTCAGATATTGGCAAACGTGTTTCTAGAGCACTATTTATAGAGATGGGGTCAACTCTTTCTCATGAAGTTCCTATTGGAAATTCTACTTGTCATTGTCATGAAAGACAGTACCACACTTTGTTATATCCGCAGGAGTTTTGAACTGGCTAGGAAATCACAGGGTCTTCTGGCTTTCTGCTGCTTGGCAGGAGGAGGAAAGATGTTGTCTGGTCTTACCTCCTCGCTCGTTTTGTCTGTTAAAGTGAGCAGTCAAAGCTGGCCCAGATTCCTCCTATTTTTGTAGTCACAGCTTTTAGCCTGGTACCCACCACCTCTGTATCTATGCTGAGAGGATTTGATTGGGATTGTCCTTTCAAGGTTAACTCTGGTGTCTGTTAAATATTGTGTAGACTTACTCTATGTACTTAAGCTCTAGCTCCCATAATCCTGAGCTACCTAATCAGTAGGCTTTTTTCTCCTTTCTGTTACAGGTGTTTCACACGTTGACTTGATAGAATTCTCACCCAATCTAAAGTTCTATCCCTATATCCAGTTATCCAGTTCCCTTTGGTTACATAGACCATGAGTGCTTTGCTCTGGTTTTATTTTTTTGAATTGTAATTTATTGTACTGTTTTGGTTTTATTTATTTATTCATTTATTTATTTATTTATTTTGAGACAAAGTCTTCTTATGTGGCCTAGGCTGATTTTAAACTCCTGGGCTCAAGAAATCCTCTTGCCTCAGTTCCCAAGTAACTTGGATCACAGGCATGTACCATTGCACTAGCCATTGTTCTTTTCCAAAAAATTTTGTGCTAAAAAATATACCTGGACTGGGCATGGTGGCACATGTCTGTAATTCCAGCACTCAGGAGATTGAGGCAGGAGGATCACCATGAGTTTGAGGCCAGCCTGGAGGTGGTGCACCACTGTAACCTAGGAGGCTGAGGCAGACAGATTGCCGTGAGTTCAAGGCCATCCTGAGCTGCATAATGAGTTCAGGACAGCCTGAGCTACATAGCAAGACCCTGTTTCAAAAAACAAACAAACAAAGCATAACATAAAATTTACCATCTTAATCACTTTAAGTGTATACTTCAGTAGTGATAATTATATTCATGTTATGCAATAAATTTCCTTAAGTTTTCCATGTTGCAAAACTGAAATTATGTATCCACTGAACATTTCCCCATTTTCCCCTCCTTGCAGCCCTGGTACTTATTATCCTTCTTTCTGATCCATAAACCTACAACGGTCTTTGTATTACTAATGCTCCTTGAGAATTTGCCCCCCTTGGAGCCAACTTTATGGCAACTTAGTTCCCTTAGATGATGATTTGTATATTCATGGCCAAGGCGAAATACAGCATCTATTTCTCCAGAGTGAGTCCCTCTGGATTTGAGACTGGTATCCGTTGCCAATGTTCAGAATTAGAACCCTGTATTACTCACCACTGTATTTTTAGCTTGAAGAATAATACTTGATACAGTGTTTTGCAAACTTTTGGATACCATGGTTGAATTTTTAAAATTTTTAATGAGGAGAATGAGTTTAAGATTTCCAGATTTTTATTCTTATAGCAAATACATTTTTAAAAAACATCAACTCCCACTGAGTGCCATGGTACATGCCTGTAAGATGCAGTTAGGAGCCTGGTGTGGTCAGCATGGCTGTAATCCCAGTGCTCAGAAGGCTGAGGCAGGAGGATTGCTACAAATTTGAGCCAAACCTGGGCTACAGAGTGAGTTCAAAGCCAGTCTGAACTACATAGCAAGACTCTGCCTCAATAAATAAATAAATAAATAAATAAATAAATAAAGCTCTTGAGAGGCTGAGGAGACTGAGATAGGAGAATCACAGATTTAAGTTCCTCTTGGGCAACTTGGTGAGACCCCAACTCAAACAAAACAGAACCAAGGCTGGGAATGTAGCTCAATGGTAGAATCCCCTTGGGTTTAATCCCCATTACTAAAAACAAAAACAAACCAAAAAAAAAAAAAAACCTCCCATCTACTACCAATTTTAAGTAAAGACAGGGCATTCTAACCACATCCCTCTAGAAGTAAAGTTGGAAGAATGTCATCTCAGACCAGAGACCATCTGCTGTCTCTCTCGTTTTCTCTCTCTTCCCCCAACCTCTCTCTAATGGAAGTACTGCAGCAGTTTCCTCTAGAAACTTCCTGTAGCCTCACAGAGAACGAACGTCAATTCCAAGGAAACAGGTAACACAAAATAAAACAAACAGAGTTATATAAATATGCCAGAGCACGCCTCTGCCCCAGCTGCAGGCTCAGCCTCCATCAGTTTGCCGTTTCAAACACACCTGCCACTGCGCAGCCCCTGCCTGACGAGGAGGCCGTGTGGACCAGCTCTGGTCAAAGTGCACACTGCTGATCGTGTGTGCAAACCAAGGGGTTCTAGGCTCCGACTGTCTGAGCTGAAACTCCCCTCCCGGCAGATCTTCTACCTCTGGACCTTGGGCCCACCGTGGAACCTCCTGAACCCCTGTCTCTTCTGCCAGGGGTACTGTAGAGCAGTGTATGCAAAACGCACTTCCGTAAATGTTCGCTGTTGTGTCTCCTTATTATATCAGCAAGGAGGGCAAAAATATATCTTCTCAACTCTTCTGCCCTCCGGTAGAACTTAATAAATGCCTAGCTGTTCTCATTCCCCTACTGAATGCACAAGATTTATCCTACTTAGGGACAAAAGAGGAAAGAGTCTAGAGGAAAGGAAAAGAAAGGACAGGGGTATTAGGAAACCTTTCCTTCAGGAACATGTACTATGACCACCTATTCCTACAATCTTGAAATCCTCAATCCAATTGCATTAAACAGATTAATATCTTTAAGCTAAGAGCCAAATACTGAAGAAAAGACAGCAAAACGGCAAGACTGGGGGGCAGGAACTGTGTCTGCCAAGTTCATTACTTTATCTGCAGCGGCCAGAGTAGCACCTTGGAAGATGTGTTTTTATCCAGTGCTATTGACAGGCATGAACCAGGCCACTTTACGGGGGTGCGGCGGAAAGCAGAGCCCTGGCTGAAACTGGACTGGACCGCAGGTGGTCAGAGGCTCAGAGCCTGTAGGAAGCAGGAAGGAAGGCGGAGGAATTGGAGGGCGGCCAGGAGCCACTGGGAACAGGCAGGCGGGCTGCTCCTTAGTTACCGAGGGCTTTGTCCAGACAGATGTCCTCGCATCTCCTTGGTGTTCTGCCGGTGGAATTTGACTATTCATTCTGATGTCTCAAACACTCTCCACATTCACGAAAGCTGCTCAGAGCCTAGATATGGACACTTTTAAACACTCACGCTAGCGCAGGATTTCTACATAAAGGAGGATTCAGCCTGGACTAAAATAGACCTAGGTTTACCCAACTTTGTCATTTATTAGCTGGGCGAACTTGAACAATTTATTTATACTCTCTAATCTTCTGTGTTCCCATCTGCCAAAAGGTGGTATCATTTACTCAACATGTATTTGTTTTTAGCTAGGCCCATAAGCTTGCATCTCTAGTCTCAGCTACTCAGGAGGCTGAATCAGAAAGTAATTTGAGTTCAGGAATTTTGGGTGAACCTGAGCAACATAGCAAGACCCCCATTTAAAAAAAATCCTTTTTGAGTGTCCATAATGTGACAGGCTCCCATCTGGCTGTTGAGAATGCAAAAGTAAACAGGTCTATAAGGCCCCATACTGTGGAGACCATGCGGAGAAGGGGGAGAAATTAGCTGGCAAGACAATATCAAATATCAATCGCTACTGGGGAGACAATAACACAAGCTGATGTGATAGAGACTGGGTGGGAGCACCTTTAGGTCATAGAGAAAGTGGCTCTGAGAATTTAACATTTGAGACAGGAGACAAGGAAAGCAAGAAGGAACTAGCCCTGTGAAAATCAGACTGTGGAGCCTCCCAATTAGAGGGAAGGGAATTTCAAAGGCCTTAAGGCAGAGCAGAGCTCCTGGTGTGAATGGAAAGGGAAGGCGCTGGAGACAGGAGGGAGGCAGAGAGCATGGGGAGAGGTGGGCGGGACTGCAGCCTCGGAGGAGATGGGGAGAGTTTCAGAGAGCAGAGAATGTGTGAAATAGCTGCTTTGGCAAACGGGGGAGAGAGCATACTGGAGAAGTGTCAGTAGGGTTGCTTGGCAGCACTGGGAGACCTCTAGAGCTATGTGGTCATGAATTTAAACTAGAACTGGTTGACATAATGGATGCCATCCTTAGGATTAAATAAAATGGATGGAAGTTTCTGATAGAGAGTAGATGCTCAAAATTGGGGGTGTGAGTCGGAGGTAGAGCTCTCGCTCTCGCTCTTGCGTGAGGCCCTGGGTTCGATCCCCAGCACCAGGAAAAAATTGTGAACTAGCTTTAATAAGAGACACCACATTTATTTTTGCTACCATTGAAGACCCAGAGGACAGACAATAATACAGTATGTATTCTGATCTTTAAGACAAAGGTTTTCTTCTGAAGAGTTTTTTTGCATCTGGCTATTTTTAACCTGAGTTACACACCTAATGTAAAATGCTGTGATTTTTGCTCTTGTGATCTTAATAAACTGGAAGTAAGTCTATTTGTTCAGTCTCTGTGAGAAGCACTTCCTTGTGTTCCAAATATAGGAACTCAGCTCATCTCAGATTTGTTTCACTTTATCTTTTGACTGCTCAAAGAAAGATGTCTTCTGGTCACCTTCTGCAGTATTCTGAAATGTTAATTCACAACATTTGGTGCCAAGAAACAACTCTACAGCCTAAGATATCACATCTTTGACAACTTCAAAAATAATCTTCCTTGCAGTATGGTCGGTCATGCGGGAAGGCATGTGTGAGATTTCCTGTGATTTCATGTCATTAATAAGTTCTCTTTAGACAAATCAGGTTTAGAAGTCCTGACATCAAAAACAAATAAATAGCACTTGGTATAGAGCACAAAGGAAAGATTTGAGGAGAACAAAAGCTGGAGACAGGTTTGAAGATAGACTATACCATCACTGGGGTCCTCGGGAACGGAGAGAAGGAGACAGGTGCTGAGAAGTCAGAAGGACAGGGGTCGGCAGGAGGTACTGAGGAGCCCAGTATGGGATAGAACAGATACGCCCACTTGGGGTGGGCAGTGATGGCAGTATGTGGCCTGGACGACCCATTTTGGTTTTTTTTTTTTTGTGCTGGGGATCGAACTCAGGACCTCACGCTTGCCAGGCAGGCGCTTAAGCCACTGAGCTAAATCCCCGGCCAGATGACCCATTTTGGATTCTACATGCTTTTCTGGGGTGTCTCCCTGGGGTTATATTCATTCCAAAGTTCTTAGTACCTCATAGAAATCTTCTTCTCTGTCCCTCACTCCACGCCACATAATTTTTTGTTTGTCTATAGTATTGGGGTTTGAACTGGGGGCCTTCACACATCAAGCTGCACTCCCAGCCCTTTTTGAACTTTTGTATTCTGAGACAAGTTCCTCAGTTGCTCATGATGGGTTCAGACTCATGATTCTCCTGCCTCAGCCTCTTAGATTGCTGGGAGTACAAGAATGTGCCACCATACCCAGTGCATAATTTTGTAAGTTGGAGAAAAAGAGGTTCTGAGGTTGGAGCAAATGTTGCTGGCTCCCCACCATATTTGCCCAGCACTGGGGCTCCTACATGTGCTGACTGCACCTTCCTGCACGTGTCCATAGCGCTCTACTGAGGGTTTTTCCCCATCACTGGAGCATGTGATAAAAGGCAAGGCATTGGTGTCCCTGGGAGCAGCCATTGAACAATGAATGGCCAGAATTGATACATAAATACACATTCCAGTTATGATTACAAACTACTCCAAAATTCATGGCTTAGGACAACAACGATTTGTTATTTCTCATGAATCTGAGGTAGGTTGGGCTATTCTGCTTTCTCCTAGGTTTGCTCATATTGTTACACTCGACTGCTGAGCAGGCTGGGCTGAAAATCAGAATTGTTCATGTGTCTTGTCGTGTGTACTGACGGTCAGCTTGGGACACTGTATTTCACCAAATGATTTGTGTGTGCCAGTGTGTATACTAGGACTGAACCCTGGGCCTTGATGCTGGGCTGCTGCATCCACAGCCCTTTTGCATTCTTTATCTTGAGTCAAGCTCTCACTAAGTCACTAAATTGCCCAAGCTGGTGTCAAACTTGTGATCCTGCCCAGGGTCCCATGCATGTACCAACAGATCACAGCATGTGCCACCAGAACCAGTAAGATGTGGCGCTTTTAAGGGATGACTAAGGGCAGAGCCCTCATGACTGGAGGTCTTTAAAAGAAGCTAAAGAAAATTATTTTTTGCCCTCTGGCATCTGAGGACACAGCAACAAGGTGCCATCTTGGAAGCACAGAGAGTACCCCTCACTGGTTGCCAAACTTACCAGCATCTTGATCTTGAACTTCCTAGGCTCTAGAATTGTGAAGAGAAATTTCTGTTCTTTATAAATTACTCAGTCTGTGCCAGGTATGCATGATGGTGTATGCCTGTAAACCTAGCACTCAGGAGGCTGAGGCAGGAGGATCACATGAGTTGGAGGCCAGTCTGAACTAGATAGTAAAGGCCCAGTCTCAAAAAACAAAACAAAACTGTACAAATTACCCAATATAAGATACTTTTAGTGGCACAAATGGTTGAAGACAGATACTGGTGCCAAATGTTGGTGTACCAAATGTTGGTTAGCAAATATCTAGCCATACAGAGATATGTTTGTTATTGATAATAGATAGAGGGTGGATCGTGAAAAACTATTCTGATGAGGGCTCATGGAGGAGAACTGTCAGTAAAGCCAGAATTTTTTTTTTGTATTTTTTTAATTTAAAAAAATTTTTAAATTATTTAATATTTTTTGTATTTATTTCAATTAATTTTTTATGTTGTTTTGTTTTGTTAGTGCTGGGCATTGCAGGGCCTTTGTACTAAGCCAACTCCCTGGCCCTTTTATTTTCCTTTTTGAGACACGGTCTTGCTGAGTTGCTAAACTGCCGAGGCTGGTCTTCAATCTATGATTCCCCTGCCTCGACCTCCCAGCATGCTAGAATTTCAAGCACTAAGGTTGAATCTTTTTATGGAGCACATAAGTGATTACAATCTGAATATTGGTAGAAATGTGGATGGTTAATGACAGTTCCATTGAGGACTTAAAAACGAGACACAAAACATTAGAAACTGAAGGAAAGGCTCTTTTTTTCTTTTGGTACTAGGAATCAAACTCAGGATCTTACACTTGCCAGGCAGGTGCTTATGCCACTGGGCCATATCCCCAGCCTGGAAAGGCTCTTCTTATAAAGTGGCAAAGACCATGGTGGAATTAAGTCCCTGTCCTGATGCTTCATGTAAGGCACAACTTTACCAGTGATGAACGAGGTAGAAAAACCATTTCAGCAAAGCATTGAGGGTGCTGCCTGACTTCTCTTGACTGCTTCTAGTACAGTGTGAGGAGAAACAAATTAAAGACAAAATTTATCACTGAAAGGCAAGCGTATCGTGAAGATTTGGAACATTCACAGCCTGCCCAGGTTGTGAAAGCATATTTGGAAAGAACACCAAGCAACCATTTGATAAAAACATTGGTAGGACAGAAAGAAGCCAGGTGCTGTTCATCAGGACTATGCAAACAGAATCCCCAGGGCATTTCGGAGAGGATTGGTGCCCACCCTCATCATAGGCCTAGAGCATCAAGGACTGGAGACAGAACTATGTTTTTAGGAAGGATCCCTCGGGGTTGGGGATGTAGCCAATGGCACAGTGCTTGCCTGGCAAGCACAAGGCACTGAGTTCCATTCCGGGTGGGGGTGTCCCTTGGAGGTGTCCCTCAGGCACTACAGGGCCTCAGCATCCACAGCCCAGGTGGACTCCAGTCTCTGCCTCTGCACTCTGCTGCAGTGCTCCTGGATCACACTGGCTAGGACGTGGTGCAGTCTGGGAGGCAGCGCGTGCATGACGCTGACTGCAAAGGTGTGCAGAGTGCGAGAGCTGCGCGGGCACTGTTTCCTCCACCTGCATTTCCAAGGGTAACTCAGGGAGCCCGGAGACCCAGCCAGAGACCGTCACAGGTGGGGTCATAGCGGAAAGCCCCTGCTAGGGCAATGTCTGGTACAGCTATGGGATCTGAACCACTGCACAGAGCTCCTACTAGCATGACGCTTCACCGAGCAGGGGGGTCGGAGCCTGGGGGAGCCGCAGGCAGGCAACTCCAGTTCCTGAGAAATGTGGGGCAGGCTGTTTAGTTTTCCGTGATGTGCGAGAGAAAACAGAAGGAAAAAAAAAGGCCTTTATTGAGGGCACAAGGAGGCTGCTGAAGAGACACAACCTCCGGAAGCTTGGAGAAAAAAAAAAAAAAACCGCATGTGCGGGTTTTATTTGGAATTTGACAGGGGTGGGGCAAAGGGGCGGGTGGAATGACGTATTGACAGATGATTGGAGGAGCCTTTGCTGGTAAGCAAAAAACCCCCGGGAAGTTTGACTTGTGGGTTCCAGAGAAGAAAAGCAAGGAGGCGCTGTCCAGCGCCAGAGGGAACCCACACGTGGGAAAAACCAGTCAGGCTGCACCCTAGAATCATGATGAGGAGGCTGCCTGAAACCTTGGGTGCCTGGCCCCTGCCTCCGTGTGTCTGCAAGTTGGAACATAAAGTCAAAAGATAGTTTCAAACTTTGAGATTGAATGTTGTTTGCCTTGTGGGTTTTGTATGTCCCTGGGAGCTGTTACTCCTTTCTTGTCTATTTGTCACATTTTGAATGGAAATATCTACTCGGTAAATAGCCTAACTGAAAAACAATTTACCTCAGGATAAATGGTACCTGGAGTCTCACCCCCATCTGATTCAGTTGATATTTAGTTGTGGTTGGGAACTCGGGCTTTAAAGTTGATGCTAGGAGTTCAGACCTCTGTGACTATTGGGTTGGAATATATATATATATTTTGTATGTGAGAAGGACATTAATTTTGGAAGTTCTGGAGTGAAATGCTATGATTTAAATGTATGTATCCCTCTAACATTCATATGTTGGAGCTTAAATTCCAATGAGATAGTATTAAAAAGTATATATATAATGTGATATATATATAATGTGATATATTACTAAAGATTGAACCCAGGGCCTTTGCACCAAACTACATCCCCAGACTTTTTTTTTTTTTTTTTAGACAGGCTCTTACTCTAAGTTGTCTAGGCTGGGCTCCAATTTAGGATCTTTTCGCCTTAGCCTCCCAGAGTGCTGGGATAACAAACATGCACGGTGGGGCCTTTAGAAGATGAATGTAATTGGGGCTGGGGATTTAGCTCAGTGGCTTAAGCGCCTGCCTGGCAAGCGCAAGGTCGTGAGTTCTATCCCTGGTACAAAAAAAAAAAAAAAAAAAGAAGATGAATGTAATAGCAACATCTAAAAAGGGCTGGAGAGAAGTTTTCAGGCCTTTTTGCTCTTTTCCCACGTGAGAGAGAACTCAGTAACAGACACCAGCTTGAAAGAAGAGATTAGCTCCTCTCCAGACCTCAATCGATGGGATCTCACTCTTGGATTTCCTGCCTCGCACCTGTGAGCAGTGAATTTCTAATATTTGTGCATTACCCAGTTTGTGCTGTCTTGAAGGCAGCAACAGTGGACTTGGGTTAAGACCAAGGCAGACTCAGGAGCTCTGCCCTTCTGCCGTCTGTGGACCCGGGCACTGGCTGGCCTTTGGGCTTCCTGGAAATAAACCTATAGAAACTCTGGGGCCAGGACCTTCCCCACTCACCCCACTCACACACATGCATGGCGGTAACGAAGGCTGCTCCCGTTCTTGCTTCAAATGGTGGACCGCGCAGCGCGCAGCAGGACCGCGGCTCACCTGGGCAAAGCCCTCTTAGGGCTCTTCTTCTTTCTTCTTCCGACTGTGCCCACGAGTGATGTGGTGAGCATATCTCGAAATTCATTGGTGCATGTAAGGCGTAACGGTATGTTGAATGCTTATTCTAATGGTAGCTACTGCGCGGGCATCTTCTCCTTCTTCTTTCTCAACTTTTTATTGCAAAAAGGTCCGCGCATATGCAGAAGTATAAAAAGTAGCATGGTGACCCACACACACACACACACCCCGCTTAGCGGTCGTTCTATTTTAGTATGCAGTACATGTAGCCAGTCTTATTTCATCTGGGTCCTCACCCTTCCCCCTCTCCTCCATATTACTTTAACAAAAATTCCAGATATCACTTTATCAGGAAATAATATTTCAGTATGCATCTCCAAAAGGTTAGGATTCTTACAACATAATCATATTGCCATATATATTGTTTGTAAAAAAAAATGTATTTTGCGATGCTGGAGATTAAACTCAGGGCACCATTCATGCTAGGCAAGTGCTCTACCACTGAGCTAGAGTCCAGCCCTTTTTCCTTTTGCTTTCTTTTTTATTCTCTCCCTTCTTTCTCTGCTCCTTCCCTTTTCATACTGGATAATGAACCCAGGGCCTTCACACTTAACTGCATCCTGAGACCTCTGTTACTGTTTTATTTTTTATTTCATTTGTTTGTTTGATTTTTTTTTTTTTTTGAGACAAGGTCTCACTGTGTAGCCCTGTCTGGCTTTCAACTCATAGCAATCCTCCTGCCTCAGCCTCATGAGTGCTGGTAGGTGTGCACTGCCTTGGCTGGCTATTTTTTATTTTTTTGAGATGAAGTCTCTTTAAGTTTCCTAGGCTGGCCTAGAGCTCAAGTCTTCCTGCTCAGGCTCCTAAGTAGTTAGGATAGCAGGGCAGGGCATAGTGTGTACCACTATGCCCTGCTTCATTAAAACATTTTTAAAAATTAATAACTCCTTAATATCATCACATAGCCAATTTGTATTCAAATTTCCCTGAACAATATATATGCCATAATCAAAATGTACAGTGAATGATCAAATTTTTAAGAATGTATTACAGTAAAAAAATACATTGCCAGCCAGGTATGGTAGAGTATACCTGTAATCCCAGCACCTGGGAGGCTGAGGCAGGAAGATCACTGCAAGTTCGAGGCCAGTGTAGCCTGCATAGTGAGTTCAGAGACAGCCTGAACTGCGTAGCAAGACCCTGTCTCAAAAACACACACACAAAAACTCTAATAATGCAAAATAACACATTGCCATTAATCCCCTCAAAATATTCCTCTCACTTTGAGCACACATCCCATTGTTCTTGCCAGTTTCTGAACAGTTCTGAAAGTCCTTTTTCCTGAATGTTGTTACTAGGTGTGATGAATATATATATGGCTGTTGTCAAGTACTGTCCAGAAAAAGACAAGCTTGTAGAATCATTACTGTAGTTACTGTCCATTTTGTTCACCCATTCTGGCAATATACAAGTTTTGGCTCTTCCCTAAAGTCAAAATGATCATGAAAGATAAATGTCTTGAATCAAATCACTACATTGAGGCAGCCACAGCAGTGCACCAAAGACTTCCAGAACTGCTTCAAAATATGGTGAGAATGATGCGACCAGTACATCCAAGGTGAGAGTATTTTGAGGGAGATAAATGGTAATGTATGTGTCTTTTACTGTAATAAAAAATTTTAAACTTTACATTTTATCATCCTGCACATAGATTAACCAGTTTATTATTCCTTTAAGCATTCCTGAGGTCTTCCCTCCCCCTTTTCACCCATGTGCTTACATTTGTTGTTTTCTCTGCCTAAATTGTCCTTTCTGTCTTGCCCACAGGGTAACACACAGCCTTTAGGACCTGTTCAAGGGTCACCTGCTACAGAGCTATTCCTGAGGCAAAGGGAGCCATGACCCCAGCATTAACCCTGCGCTTGGGGTCTTTGTGTACAGGTCTGTCCTTGCTCTGCAGTGTGAGCTCCTAGAAGACACCAGCTATGCTCTCATGGTCTTTAGAACCTTGGTGCCTAGTATGATGCTCCATCTGTGGTATTTGCTTCAAGCCTACATACTAGGTCTGAGGAGGGCTTCCAAGACCTCTGCTGTTCTTGCTGTTGATCTAACCTTTTCTCTTTTTTTGGTATGGGGAATCGAACTCAAGACGTCATGCTTGCCAGGCAGGCGCTTACACCCCACCGAGCTAAATCCCTGGCCGATCTAACCTTTTCTAAAATTCAGTGTCTTTTGTAGAGAGCACCCTCCCCACCACTTCCCCATCTTAGCCCTGGTTGACCTAAAGTTTTCAATCTGAAAGTTTTGCGAAGCCACTGGAGTCAGGGTTATTAATTAGTTTAGGGTTTGAGTCTACGGCCATACCACCCTGAAAGCGCCCATTCTCGTCTGATCTCGGAAGCTAAGCAGGGTCGGGCCTGGTTAGTACTTGGATAGGAGTTTAGGGTTTGAGGGAGTTTTTTGTTGTTTGTTTGTTTGTTTATTTATTTATTAGAAGCCCAGGATTAAAACAAAGCAGAAAAACTGCGGAAGAAAAAGTCACTCTGTTGGTCAGCAGTCGCTGAGATTAATGTATTATGAGGGTGTAGAATTTAAAAGAAAAGGGTATTATTACCCTGGTCCTCTGTTGGATTCAATCCACAAACTCCCTGATCTCTGAGGTGGTCCTTGGTGTCAGCTTACAGATCCCCGGGGTCCAGCTCTGTTGGGCTGGCCGTGAGATCTGCCCCACACAGCCCCCAAAACTCAGTCCCAGGGCAGCTGGTCAGTAACCCATCATCCATGCAATCTCCAATCATTCAACAACCTTTTTTCTTTCCCTGTACTGATGACTGAATCCAGGCCCTTTCCCACTGAGCTATATCCCCACCCCTTTTATTTTTTATTATGAGACAGGATCTCACTAAATTACTCAATTGCTCAGGCTGGGTTTTATAGGGAAAACTTTCCCATCCTCGTCTCAGTCCAGGAAGGTTTATATTTGTAATCCCAAGGAGAAGTTACTGGAATTCCAGTGAGTTAATTCCAATCTATTGGGATTGGGCCGGGAGTTTAGCTCAGCAGCACAAGTGCCTGCCTGGCAAGCGCTAGGTTGCCAGTTTGATCCCCAGTACCAAAAACAAAAACAGTCTACCACTTCCAGTGCAACCCAAGGCGAGAATAAAGACACCAAGACACATATAGAGTTGTGGGGAGCCAAGGGGTCCTCAGTCCAGCCAAGACGGTGTTCACCGGAATGAAGGCCAAGACCCAGGGCCCAACCCCGGTTTTATTAATTCTCCATGAGGGAGTGGCTCAGGGATGAGGGACAATCAAAGTGGAGGGAAATGGACCACAATGAGCTGGGCTAGGGAGGAGGTCTGAGGTCACCTCTGAGATAGGCAGAGGGCAAGAAATGCAGAGAGCGATCTGCATAACACGTGAGGCAGTGTCTAATAATTTAGGGTCGGTGCTCCAGTTCTGATGTCCAGTTCTTTTTGCCCTGGGAAGTCATAGCCTCTTTCTGGAGGCTCGGTCCCAGCTGACAATGTGGAAAACAAATTTCCATCCCGCCTGGCTCAACCACATATTTGGGGGGGGTCCCTAGGCGGGGTAACACTGACCTGTCACTTTACTTCAGAGATGACACATCAGCTCCTCAGCCAGCCCAGTTTACCTGGCTCAAAGCCAACTGAAGGGACAAAGAAATGGCCCAGCCAGCTCAGTACATATCAGCACATGAGGTAGGGCCAAGTCTATCCAAAATGGAGATCATTGCTCTTCAAGAACAGTCAAAAAAACCCAAAAAAAACAAAAAAAAAGTCATCTGGGTGGTTCCCCACAGGGCTTGAATGCTGGGATTACAAGCAGAATGCTGGGATTACAAGCATGCACCTCCCTTCAACAATATTTATTTAATTGCTGCTACAAGTTTGATGCTGGGGGCTACTTCCGTTTTCTTGAAGCTAATGTGATAGGGCAATCTTCATGCAAGCCAGTGGTTCTCAAACTTCAATCTTCATCAGAATTCTCTGGAGGGTTTATTAACATACAGATGCTTGTATCCTATGACTAGAATATCTGATTCCTAGGTCTACAATACAGCCTGAGAATGTGCAGTTTTAAGAAACACCCAGGAGGCAATACTGCTGGTCCAGGACCACACTTCAAGAAAGCAGATGAGCAATCAAGCACAAACCTTCTGGTAATAGTAAGCACTGTTTAGAAAATAACACAGGAATGGACTGCAAAGTTACCTAGGGGATGGCCACTGGCGGGGGGGTCTGAGAAAGCCTCTCTGGGGTGTGACATTTGATCTGAGCCCTGAATGTGCAAAGAAACCAGCCACTGAGGGGAGGGGCTATCCAGGACAGGACAGGAGTCCCGAGCAGAGAGCAAGCATAGCAGATCTGAGGAACAAGAGAAGACTCTCAAAAGAACCTGTGTAGATGCAGAGCATTTTAAAGGAAAAAGAATGACATGCCATTGTCATACAGGCAGAAAGGAAGCAGATTGGGCCGGGGATTTAGCTCAGTGGCTTAAGCGCCTGCCTGGCAAGTGTGAGATTGTGAGTTCGATCCCTGGTACCAAAAAAAAAAAAAAAAGGAAGCAGATCATGCGGGACCTTGTAGACTGCTGTATCCTGTGGGTTTTCTTTTCTTTTCTTTTCTTTTCTTTTTTTTTTCCGTATTGGAAATCAAACTCATGACCTTGTGCTTGTCAGGCAGGTGCTGAGCTATATCCCCAGCCCTCTTGTAGACTACTGTAAAAAGTCTAGTTTTGGGGGCTGGAGGTGTAACTCAGTGGTAGAGCAAGTACTTACCTACATGCAAGAGGCCCTGAGTTTAATCTCCAGGATCACAGTAACTGGCATTATCACTAGGGTGTGATGGCGTACATCTGTAATCCTAGAACTCTGGGAGGTTGAGGCAGGAGGATCACAAGCCCAAGTCCAGCCTGGGCAATTTAGCAAGACGGTCTCAAAATAAAAGATAGAAAGGATCAGAGATGTAGCTCTATGCAAAGGGTTAATCCTCAGTACCACAAATCAATAATTCTACTTTTAAAGTAGAATGAAAGGGCCTCAGGGGTTTAAGCAAGATACTTAGGTCACCTTATATTTTAAGTATAAATTCTTTGCTATGAATATCTTTTTGGCTATTGTTTGATATACCATGAGGGTGGCAGGCTTTCGGCAGCCTGAAGGAGAGAGACCCTGGCTCATCGGGACCTGCACAGCGCGGTTGACTTGGGGTGCCGGGAGAACAAGGAGCTCCACCCCTCTCTGGGGGGCGGCTGTGATCCTGCCTGCGTGTGGGCTGAAAATCAGACATCTCATGTCGTCCTGTCCCCCATCCCGTGTCCCCCTTTCCCCTCCCCCCTGCCTAGCAAGTGGGAGCCAGTGAACTACACATCTTGTGAAAAGATTGGCTATGTTATTTAGTATGAGCTCTCCATATGCAAAGATAAGGACAACAATTTGGAAGAAAACTAGAGACAATATGACAGATAGTGAAGATCTCTGGTTGTCTAGCTTTGAAATTTATGCTTTCTTATGTCCGTTCTGTTCTGTTTTGTTGTGTTTAATTTTACTCCCGTTTAAAATAAAATTTAAAAAAATTAAATTAAAAAAATAAAAAAATTAAAAGCCGGGATGTAGCTCAGTGAGAAGCCCTTGGGTTCTCTCCCTAGTATCAAAATAAGTAAATAAAATGTCACGATTATAATCCTTTACCTTACTGAGGAAGTGGAGAATATTCTAAATTCTTCTTCAACCCAGATTCCACTTTCTGGCTGGTAATGGGTTTTGTGTAAGCGTGTGTGGGTGTGAGTGTGTGGGTGTGTGCCTGTTTTGGTTGAATCTTTAGATAGCATATCCCCTCCCTGCTTTAGTTCACTTTTTAAGAATCAAATGGAATACAGGGTTTTCAGCAGCTTGCTAAGAATCATTTTGCCTTTGTAAAGCAAATGGCGTGTGGGCGGTGGCGGCGCTGCAGTCTCTCTCATCTCTTGGGAGACAGCAGGGGCTGGTCGGTCTCCAGGGCCTCGGTTGCTGGGAGAGGTGACTCATGAGTGTTCTGAGCGATGAGCAGCTCTTGCCTGGTGCAGCAAGGGCCACCATCGGTGTTTTTCTTTTCAGTCTTTTGCACTGACTCCTTTTGATTGTTGATTCATCCCTACTGGAACAAAATGCAATCAACATCAGATTTTATCTGACCAGGGGAAAGGGCCACGAACAGCTGTAAGTTGTTGGAACCCTGGCAGACGGTGAGCAGTCTGCTTTGCCATCTGAGAGAGTTGTCCTACTGCACCATCAATGGCGCTTGCTAGGTAGGTAGGAGACAAAAATCATTCCTTAGAAGGTTAGCCACATGCTTTGAGTGCCCTGGTGGGAAGAAGCCATCGCCGGCAGCCTTCAGTTCCAGAATGCTTAAATAATAAAAGCTGGGAAGGTGCGCTTCTTGGTGAAGATGACATTGAAAGTCTTACAGCAAGCCTGCAGCCCTGGAGAGTGACTGTGGTGTGGGGAGCCGTGGCCACCCCAGGGCGGGGAAACCAGAAGCAAGAGCATCTCCTGAGATCCGCGCCATGCTGGAACTTAGGGCACCAAGCCAACCAGTAAGCAGCCTGCCGCCTACCGGGACGCGGGCTTAGAACCAAACATACCACC
>PVJX010013865.1:0-46332 GCA_004027295.1 Dolichotis patagonum
ACCATGTCAGGCTAGTCAGGGGGGGTGAGCTGTACACCTACGTAGAAGACGGCCGTATCATGACAGACAAGATCACCCTGGGAAACACCAGCCTACTGCCTGCAATCAAAGGGTCTCCCATGCTTCTTAGGAATTCAGCTCTCACTCTTTCCATTTATTTTTCATTCAGGAGATCAACAAATTATTTGTGCTCTAGCCCACAGATAATGTGTCATGACATTGACTGAATTGTATTAACCCAGTCAAAGTGAATCCTGTTTCTTTACCACGGTGCAGCTAAAATCCACTGTAACAGGCTATAATCATCTATGGATTTGTTCATTCACTCAGCAGCTATTCATTGCCTAGACCAGACATTGCTTAAGGTGTTGAGACTACAAAGACAGAAAACCCCTATGATGGTTAATCTGGATTGTCAAGTCGATTGGCTTGAGAGACACCTTCTGCTAGGAAATTAGTAAAGCACACTTCCAAGTTGTCTAAGTGGGTCATGGGAATATGACCTTAGGGACCATGCTTAGTCTCTGGCCCTTTTCTCTCTGAGGCTTTTCCCTGGTGCTCTTCTTCCCGTTCTTCCTGAAGTGAGCAGGTCTGTTCCGCCACATTCTTCTACCATCACACACCTGTTTTGCATTCTTCCTGCCATGAACCGAAACCCCTGAAACTATGGCCCAAATAGACTTCTCATCCTTTATTTGTGGGTGTCTGTCACTTAGTCCTAGCAACCAAAAAAATGACCAATACAGTCCTTGTTTTCAAAATGAGTATGGTGCATTCCCCAGATATTTATGACAGGTATTTCTGCACTTTTAAATTGAGCTGATACAAAATCTCAGAATCCTTCTGAATGAAGCTCTCCAAGCAATGGCAACCAATGTCTTCAAATAGATATCTCCATTGTAGCTAAACAGACATGTAAATTAATTATCAGTGAAATATATTTTTTTGACTGAACTTCATATTATGAGAAAAACTTTACATCAATTTAAAATGTATGCCTTCTGTAGAACACCTTTAAGTGAGGGTCAAATAAAATGTCTAAATTGAAAAAACAGAGCTAAGAAGGTGAGCAAAATATAATCCCAAATAATGAGTGTACAAACCAATGCCCTTTTCAATATAGTCTCCATGAATTATTTCTTAATCATTTTTAAACTACTGTACTCTTATCTATGGCCCAATTTTAGGTCTTATTCTCATCAGTAATCATTTTCTAGTTTCCATGTACAAAAAAAAGCACTTTAAATTCTGAATTTTATTTGACCATTTCATGGACTTTAATAATGATTATTATGGCTCCTGACTGCAGGTGTAGTCGTTCTGATTTTTCTTTTACCTCTCTGAAAATTGATATGGTTATATTCTTTTTGAATATAACTATTGATATGGTTATATTCTTTTTTTCCCCTTGGTCCCTTATATTTGAAATTCTTTACAGCTGTTTGGTTGCTTTTCTTTACACAGTCTGTTTGTTTTCTCCAATCTCAGGGTAGTCACTTGAGCAACTCCCTTAGACACCATTGACTTCACAGTCTAAGTGAATGGTGGTACTGGAGCTGAACTGGGCATAGTTTGCATGGCTAAATATGTGCATAATTCCCCTCAAACCTATTTCTAGTACAAAGACTTGACTCTACTTTTTTTATTTCTCTATGGTGGAAAGAATTACCCTCATGTATAATTGTACCTGGACATTCATACCCAAATTTATATACTCAGTTCTGAATACTTCAAAACCCTAGGTTCAGCTTTCTAACTGTTCCACTGGATGTTATAGAGGTTCCCCTCTGCATTGTGCTCCAAGCTGCACCTGTCATCCTGTTTATCAGAACTGATATCCCTACTCTATTCAATACTTCAGTATGTTGTCCAATATTCTCTTCCCTAAGCTAAGAATCTCATAGCCAACTCTAAAATATATTTCAAATCTGTCACTTTTTATCCATTCTTACATAATTTCATATATAGTATACTTTCAGTTCTCACAGTTTTTTGCACAACTCACTATAGTCTTACCATGCTTAAGTACACAAATTGTTTCTGCCTACTTTTTTTTTGTTTTTTTCTAACTGTTTCCTGGAAACATGTCTTTGTGCTTGATTCTTTCTTTCTTTCTTTCTTTCTTTCTTTCTTTCTTTCTTTCTTTCTTTCTTTCTTTCTTTTCTTTCTTTTTTTCCTTCCTTCCTTCCTTCCTTCCTTCCTTCCTTCCTTCTTTTTTTCTCTTTTTACTTTGTCTTTTTTGCAGTGTTGGCATTTGAACCCAGAGCTCTGCACTAAAGTATATGCCTAGCCCTATTTGTTTATTTATTTGTTTTTGAGACAGAGCTTCTCTAAGTTGCCCAAGTTGACCTTGAACTTGCGATTTTCCTGCCTTAGTCCTAAACCTCCCATAGATGGATTATGTGCAAGTACCACCTTGCCCAAGTTTCTGATGTTTTCTTTTTGGTATCAGTATGTAAGCAACTCCTTTTCTTCCAGTTACCTGTGTTTGTACTTGATTTCTTCTGAGAAACTCTAGTGTGAATCCTCCTTTATTCATCCCTATTGAATCCCCCCCCCCATGTTTTTACCCAAGTGGCATTTATTATAATATTCTTATGGTAAAAATAATTGCCACATTCAACATAAATGTTACTGCCTTTAAAACTTTCACTAATATTTTGTTAGTTTGATTCTCCTTCATAAAATATTACCATTTTCCAGGTTCCCACGGTGTTTTATTCATATTACTCATAAAGCATGCTTGCTAATAATGAGCTTTTGCAAAATGCTTTTTTCTTTTATTAGACTGTAAATTCCTTCAGGTCAGAAACCAGGAGTCTTAGTCATGTATGTATCTTTATAATACTAATACGTGGTTAATATATAGAGAATACACAAATTAAATTTGGGAGGAATTAAATTTTGCTCACATACATGAGTTAAGCATCTAAGCATATTTTTAATATGTACAGCACTAGATGCTAGATGATTCTCACCTCAAAGTCATACATATGTTAATGCAAAATGTTAAGTCATTCTATTTAGGTAATTAATAGGAAATTGACAAAAACATGTAATATGTCTACTAATCAGCGAAACTTGCAATTATCATTAAGTTATTCAGTGACTTGAGGTGGTATTATTTGCTATTTCAGCTTTCAATGCTTAAAAATAATTTTAGAAAGTAAATGTGCATGTTTCTTTCTTTGTTCATTTGTTTGGTGCTGGTGATTGAATCTAGGGTCTCAAACATGTTAAGTAGACACACTACCTGAGCTATATTGAGCTATCCAGTTTTGACTCCTAAAACTTTATTTGCTCCAATTGTCTGCCCCCTTTTGAATGCCTTTCTTTTGCTGATTCCGACTCACATTCATCCCTCTCATTTATATTGTGCTTGATGTTTGCAGGCTTCAACTCCACTGTTGAGCATCCCAAACTTCAATTTGGTTCTATTCTCCTTGTGCCCTCACATTATATTTATACTTTCCATAACTTTTTCTTTGAATTTGGCTTAGGCGAATAAAATATGATTATCAGTGCAAAAAAGATTGAAGTGAGAGTGCAGGATTATAAAGAACCCACAAATCACCAAGGAGAAACAACAAGAACTTCAACTTCTACCAGTTAATCTTTAATAACACAGGAAGCACCTAGTAAAGAAAGACTAAAGCCTACATCTTTTTTAGCACGAGGATAACATGCACTGAGGGCATTTGTGTAGTATAGATCAAAATTTATTTGGTCAGAAACTCTGTAGCTATAATGAGAAATTATCGGAATATGACAGTCATTGATGTAATTGATGATCTTGTGAAAATTGTAAAGGAACAGAAATAGAGCTGATTATGGTTTGTTGATGATTAAACATAATCTTAATCTTATTATTTCTAACATGTATTTTCTTGAAGTTGGTTGTTAGATTAATCAGCTCGTTGACCTACTTCTTCCCACAACAAGCTGAACATATTTTAAAATACTTTAGTTAAGAAGATGTTGTGAATGTTATCTGATCCAAACACTGTATTTAAAAAACTACTTCCTAACTTACTTATTTTCATATTACCTCATTGACATTAAATATAATGCCTTCAGAGGACTATGGGAAATTCTATAATTATCTGAGTGTACTGTAAAAATAAGATCAAAGTTGCAAAGATGTTTTTGAAGTAACAGAGTATTTATAAGATTCTGCCTATGTTCAGAATATGTTGGGCAGAATAGTGGCCCCCAATATTTCCATGTCCTCCTCTCAGGAATTTGTGAATATGTTCTTACCTTAATAAGCAAAGGAAACTCTGAAAATGTCACTAAATCCAGGATTTAGTGAGGGGGAGGGAGACAGTCCTGAATTATCCAGGTGAACTCAATGTACTTGAATGGGTTTTTAGGGTCAGAGAATGTTCTTGTCTGTTCCTGTCCTTGGGTTAAGCCTGGAAGGTCAATGTCAAATTTTTAAACTAGAAAAGCATGAGATAATTAGTTTTTGTTCCTATAAGACACAAATTTGTGGCACTTTGTAACAGTATCAGTAAAAGGCCAATACACACTGTCAAGATTTTTAAAAAATGATCATTTAATTTGGATGCAGATCAAAACAACCCTGAGATTTCATCCTACCCCAGAAAGAATGGCATCATCAAGAAACCAAATTACAACAAATCCCGACAAGGCTGCAGGTGAAAAAGACACCCTTCTACACTGTTGGTGACAATGTAAACTAGTAAAGCCACTAAGCAAATCAGTATGGAGACTCCTCAAAGAACTAATACTAGAAAACCATTTGACCTGGCTACTCTCCTTCTAGATATCTTCCCAAAAGAGTTAAAGAGATCACACTGCAGAGTTACACGAGTACCCATACTGATAGCAGCACAATTCATAATAGCTAAATCTTAGAAGCAGCCTATATGTCCATCAAGAGATGAACAGATAAAGAAAATATGGTATTTACACACGATGGAGCACTACTCTGCCAAAAAGAAAGATAAACTCAAGTTATTTGTAGGAAATTAGATGCATCTAGAGACCATGATGTTAAGTGAAATAAATCAGACAAGTAGGCATAAATATCATATTTCTTTTATATTATAAATGAAAAGCAAAGTAAAGGGTAGATAATAGGAAACAGACAGATCTCTCTTAGAGAAGGAGATTAAGAGAAGGAGGAATGGGAGGGAAGGAAGGAAAGGGGGCTAAAAATGAATTATGATGTGTTATTTATATGTACTAACTCCACTCATGTAATGCAAACATCATGTTCTGCAAATACGTGCAAAAAATGAAGGCTATCAACAGATGGACGTAGGGGCTAGGGAGGGGAGTGATGGGATGAGAAAAAAAGGAACTAAAGTGCCTTGTGTGTGTGTACCAATTCCCAACAAGGAATGTAAACAGTATATACTACCAACACGTAATAATAAAAAATAAAAATTTTAGAATGATACTTGTAATATCTTCAGTGAGAAATGTTTTTGTTGTTGTCGTTTTTTGTTTTGTTTTTGTTTTTGTTTTGCCTTTTTGGGACAGAGTCTTGCTATGCAGTTCAGGCTGGTCTTGAGCTTACTTTGTAGCCCAGGCTGGTCTCGAATTTGCAATGATCCTCCTGCCTCAGCCTCCCAAGTGCTGGGATTACAGGAATGCACTACCACACCTAGCTGAGAAGCAGTTTCTTTCTCTTGCATTTAAATGCCTGTGGTACAGTATTCTGGACATGCCTATCTCTACATCCTAATGTACTGAGAAGGTGGTATTTTTTCCCTGTTGCAAATTAAAGAGCAGAAACTGAGAGATTAAATACATACCTAAGAATATCCAAATAATCAGAATGGTCCTGGCACCAAAGTCCACCTTTTTCCCATCAGCACATTAGGTCAAAGGCTTTTCAGCTTTCCCTTGCCTGTGTATGCTTATGAAATCCAGACAAAATTGAAGAGGATGATTGCAAACAATTTCCATTTGGCCTTCACAGTTAGGAAGTAGGTGCACTTGCATGGTCATCTTAACGTGCAAAAGGAACACACTAATATAATCTAATCATCAAAGCCTGCTGGAGTCACAACAGAATTGTCTGCCCTCTGAGACTCTGTCCTTTTTACCTAACAGCAAAACCAGTGATTGGGTTTTAAAAAATGCATATATTGGCTGCATTGAAAGATAATAGTTGGTGTTTTCCTTTGACCTTCCTGTCTCCAATGTTTGGCTGGTAGGGAGACAAAATAATCAGGAGCATCAGGTGTGAGTTGTCCTTTGAGCTAATTAACAGCACTTGAGACACCTTCACTATCCTCTCTCTTTTGTCCAGTTATTGGCAGGAAATTGAATGGCCAGGTGGCTTTTCAGTGCTATAGCTTTGCTAAGGGCTGCAGAAGATTGGAAAAAGGTTCTAACTTCTTGTAGATGCTTCTTATAGATGCTTAACCTTGTAGATAGCTTAAACTTTCAGGGCAGATTTTAAAAAAATTTTTTCATCTCATCTTCATATCTGTTAAAAATAAGCTTATCAATAACATCTCTTGAGTTCTAAGGTTCAAATTCAGTAAATTATAGTGAAACCAGCTGCCTTGCTTTTGTGGGAGGAAGCCTCATTTGTTTTTATTAGAATATCATTTCTGTACCCAGGAGGAATTGCAAGGATGAGCCCAGGGTGTCTCTCTCCCTATGGCTTGGTTTTACTGAGTATTACCTTTGGTGGAAGTGGTTTATATCTCATTACAGACAGAGCATTGCAGGATGACTTATTTCCTCTACCTACAGAGTATGGAAAAATTTCAATGAAGCAAGTAGCTAAGGTTGAGGCATTTAATGGAAAGGAAATAGGAATATTTGTTTGCTTTGGCTATGAGGCAAGTTCAAAAATGGAGACTTTTGTTTTGTGAAACCATGGTGAGCAGCTCCAGTTTCATGTCAAACGTCAGGGTTTTTCATGCAGGATGTAAACATTTCCTGCTGGCCAAGTCTGTTTCTATAATGGTAACCCCATAGATTCTGCGCTACTTGCACTGTAATTGTGCCAAGAGATTCTGTGTTCAACAGGGGAGGTTAAAAGTCAGTCTGGTTTCACAGCTGTTTTTTAGCAAAAACTGGCTTTCCAACAGCTCTGGAATCATACAGTTACCCTCCTCGGGCAAACATTAATCAGCAGCTCTCGCCTCACAGGAGCAGAAGCAATGTGGAGTTGTCAGCAATGAAACTTGCAATATGCCTGGGTGTGTTTGTCACAGTGATGTGTGTGTGTGTGGGGGGAGTGCTTGTGGAAATCAATTTTAAGAGGGCAATTGATGAATATAGATGACTTTAGGGTTTCATTCCATAATTTGTTTTGGCACATTTTCAGGTAAAAATGAGCATAGCTGAGAGTTTGAATGGTGAATCTTAATTTTCTTTTGACTTACAGTAAATTTCAAGATAGTTTATCTTCATTTTTGATTCATCTCAATTTGGTAACAACTCACAACACTTTAGCTTTCATTTTTTTTTCCTCTGGTTTTTCTGTCAAGTAGTTATGGATTTATAAACAAATGCTTAAATGATAGGAAGATGGAGAGACTTTGATTTAAAACAATCCTGTGGTTGAAAACAAAAATAATTTTAAAACATGGAGAAACCCCTTCTAATGACCAATTTATGAATTTTTTTCTATTTCAGATCTTTTTAAATTGGGCAATCCCTCTATTTCCTTGCAAGTTTTATAATGCGTGCCCTAAAGGATAGTATTTGATAAACCCATTTTAGAACCTATGCTGTGATCTAGATCACAAAATTGACACTGAGAATTATGTTCTTTTACTTTGATAAAAGTAGCCAGAAATGGCAGAAGAAGCATTAGAGTTTTTTTAAAAGTACTTGAAAGAGGAGATCCCAGGGGTTTTCTAACTAATAAGGTTTGCTGTGCACATCTCTACTGAGAGGGGAAATTAAAAAGGAAGATTGGGTACAGACATCACAAATATTTTAGATAGACCATAATGTTCTAAGGACAGCCAAAGCTGTAATTTTGAAAACACCATAATGGAAAATACCAACATAAATTATAAAAGCTGCATTTTTTTCCAGCATGAATTGTCTATAACTTTTGATTTTTGGGGGGACAATATAAATGAAAAGTTTCATGTGCAGGATATTTTTTAGAGATGTAAGTCTTTGTCCTCTCCCATATAACCTTCACCAAACACGGATTACTGAGAAAAGTACACACTCATTTCTATATAGATAAAGTTTTAGGTTTTTCACAGGAGAAAGATTTAAAGTTTCTACTAAAGCACTATTTTTCAAATTGAAAGTGTTCAACGAATACTCTAAAGCCCTTTATAAGTTATTCTCATTGATGAAGAAAGCTTTATCTAAATGTATACTTTCCTTGTTTATTAATAGTATTTGGCACAAAAAATTTAAGTCCTTTGTGTAGACATACTGTATCATCTGAGGATATGGTAACCTCTTAACTACATGTGGCCTTCAAGCACTTGAAATGTGGCCACTCTGAATTGAGATACCTGTCATGTGTGAAACATACAAACAACTTCAACCCCCCACAAAGATGCAAAATATTTCAATAATAGTCTCATATCCGTATGTTGACATATATCCATATGCTGACACAGACATATTGGGTTAAATTAAAATATTATTTACTTTGTCTCAGATTTCAGCATTTCCTATTAGAAAATTTCATTTTTTACAATTTAACTTTACATTGGTAGCTCAAGGTATATTTCTGTTGACCACAGAAATCTAGATATAGACCTAGATCACTGTGGATATCAGTGATCTAGCAGCCAATCAGGTAGAAGAGTTGATTTAAACAATAAACAAAATAAGACTTGGACCCTAGGATATAATATAACTGTGAAGAGACTTTAACTTGGAAAGACAGAGAAGAAAGTTTGAGAAAGAAAAAGCAAAAGGACAGTAAAGGAATCCAAAAGACTGGAGAAAGCAGGAGTAGATGAGTCAGATGATGAGAGTCACATGATGAGACACAAATACAAAATAATGAAACACTGCAGTACACAGACACACCACACATGCACTGTCTCACAGATCTGGCAACCTCGTGTTTTGTCACCCTAGTCTGCATGCCTCATTTAACTAATTTCAAAGAAAATATAAAGTTATCAATGATTTTGCACTATTGCTTATGGAATCGCTTCCTGCAACTTTAGGTGGATTCACTTTAATTGTGTGAGTTATTATTATTAAACATACCCTTGGCATCATATGTCTACTGAAGTGTTCCTTGCTCAAATTTTTGTTATCCTTGTTGGCATTTTCAGTGTACTACATTTCAGCCAAAGGAGTCTACATCTGAAATGCCAAAGTGATCTGATAGATCACAGGCCCATATCTTGTCCTAATCTGACCCTTTAAATGTGTATGAAAGAAACACAAAAATCGATTCCCTAAAGACAACCTTCCTTACATGGTCAGGCAAATGAAAGGATATATACTATCCAAAAATTCATTTCAACAACTCCCTAGGTCTTGGATGAATTAAAAACTGGAGTTATTAGTTTTTTGGATCTTCTAGTCTTCACTAACACCAAGAGTTTGAGAAAATTAAACAATTAATCTTTCTTTTAATTGTATAGGAATGTCCGTCAGTGAAGTAAACAGGACTCGTTCCACTCTAGCTCAATGCAAGTTATCTGCTGTGAAGGATTAGCTGCCATGTTCAACAATAACAAAGCTCTTGTTTTCCAATAAAGAGGTTAATTGGCTTCAGAGAAAACACAGGTACAGAGCACATAGGCCTAATATTGGTTTTGCAAAGGCCCTGTGTGAAGGAAGTTAATGTTTCCTGTTTATTAGCTGTTTTACAACAATCTGCCCTTGACCAATAATTATGCTTACAGAGCTGATGCTAATGTGTGTCAGCTCAACAGCTCCTTAGCATGTCCCCAGCACCTGGTGCAATTGAGTTTGTCATCATTGCATTCAGCCTCTCTCGGTGGGTGTTCTTTCCTGTCTACAAACTCAGTGATGCCTGCACAGTGGAAACACCAGTATCAAAAAACAGGCTGCTTTCCTGGGACATGGGATTTGTTGTTGCTGTTGTTGCTTTGTTATTACTCAAAATATAATCATCTGTTCTGAAGCCTGAACTATGTAGTTTAAAAATCAGAATAACAAAAGTAGAAACTTTCTAAACCTCAGGGAATTTTAAAGCACGGTCACACAGATGTCTCTCACTTGGCCAGTGGGGAGGTGCCTCTGGAGTATTAATAATGTATGAACCACTGAAAACCTGGTGGAAAGGCAAATTCTGATTCCCTAAATCTGGGGCAAGGCACAAGTCTATAACTGCACCATGCTTCCAGCAGATCCTGTAGCTACACGGATTCACAGACTAGCAAGGTATTGTGGCTCCTGAGAACCACAATCATCCTAATAATTACTTGCCAATATTTACCGAGACAAGGGCAAGTTACTATTTTCTAGGTAGGAGCTATTTTTCTAGTCCCTTTGAAAGGGCTCAGAAGGCTGCATATAGTGTGGCTCTAGGCAGAAACCTTCTGATGGATAGCTTTGTGACCATCCGCTGAAATCTCCCTGGGACTTTTTTTTTTTTTTAATGAAACTGCTCCAAGTCACTTAGAGTAATATGTATTGAATAGAAATTTGGGCAAAACGAGTTAAAGAAGTATAGTAATGAAATTTCCCAGTTGGGACAATTAAGGTCATTAACTCCTGGAATTCCTGATTTTGACCTTATTTACCTTCTATTCCCTCCCGCTCCCATAGATTATCTGTTCTAATCTACTCAACCTGCTTCATTCTGAAAGCATGCTCATTGGTTTGCAAGCAATTCTTTAAAAAACCATCCTATAAAAAACTTAATCTACTGAATGGAAATGTTGCCCAGTTTTAGATTAAAAATGAAATAAATGAAGATCTTCCTTTAAACTAAAGAAAGAACCCCCCCAATTCTATATCATAAATAAGGCACATATTGTCTATCAGTGACAATAAACAAGCATCAGGAACAATAATGATGTCTAAGATTTGCACTTTGTCAGTAGAAAGGAGTGGTCTTCCTTGTTAGATATTTTTGATGGCTTTGGGAAATAATTCAGTTTAGTTTCTAAAAAACTGATGCTCAAGTTAGACAGGCTAAGTTAAACTAGATTGAGGGACAGTCACCAGGCCAATTTTATTTCACTATACCAGTTTTCAGCTGCAGCTCTAAACTGCAACTTTTCAGTTAAATCCAATCTGCCTTGGGACGGGGGTCAGGATGGTGTAATAGGGCCCTCATTGTGTGCTGAGACACTTGGCAGAGGGTGCCCAGGTTAACATTTTTAGTTGAAAGCATTCTTTATTTGTATAAGTCATTGTTTAAGTAGCACTAAATAGTTTTATGCCTTTGTAGATGTGTATATCACTAATTCATATAGTATACATCTAGGCACTGGCGTATTGGAATTTCTGCCGGTATCACTCTCTGAGTTTGCCGTGGTGGCAGTACAGAAAATTATAAACCAATCTTCTCTCCCCATCTTGTTCTCTTTGCCACATTGGGAGGAATTTTTGTCCTTGAGAATGTTGTGTCCAAATCATTTCTGAGCCCAGTTTGTGATCAGCACTTGAAGGGAACAGTGGGAGATGTGAGAGCCTCTTCAATCATCTGATCACAAGTCTACTGCGATATAGGAAAATCGGAAATATGAGGACCGCATTATTGTTGTTTAAAGTTCTTTGTCAAGGTTGTCCTTAAGAGTTGTGGAATTGTACATTTCAAGAGACTATATTATTTGTTTTTCTTTTCGTGGGTATTGGGAATTGAACTCAGGACCTCACACTTGCCAGACTGTGGTTCTATGAGTCTGCATTATTAACAAGGTTTGTATAGTACAAAAAAAAAAAAAAAATACCTAGGACACAAATTAATGACATCAATAAACCCTGGAATGGGATGTTAGCTATGTTTAATTAGAAGCATTCCTATATATATTGTACTGATAACTGGGACCTTTGTTTCTTCCCCAGGGTCCTGCAATTTGAAATGGCCGTATCATTAGATTCTTAGCACAAGTCTCAAAACCCAGCTGGAGGGGCTTGTCAGCATCTTGTGTGTTTCTTCACCTCTTCTTCTTCCCTGTCCCCTCTACTTTTCTCACTCATGCTCTCTTGTGTAATTATTTTGTTCAGAAATCTTGGACTTTTCTGGGAAATTAGGTTAGACACACCTCTAAGCTCGCAGGCAGAATCTCATTTCCTTTCGCTCTCATTTGCTCAGTGTAAGGTGCTCAGACATAGAGAAGGTGAGGGGCCTCCAACAGCAGTATTCCAGTGAGGGCAGCTGCCCCACAGTCTGCAAGCTGGAGCATGTTTCTTGATTTATTTCAGAAGTGAATCTGAGATTTTTAATTTCCATTTACAAACTTCCAGTTTCTGGAAAAAAATTAACAACTCAAAAAGTTTTTCTTCTTTGTTCACGTGCTGATTATTGTTTAAAGTTTAAATTTCCTTTTTGGGATTCTCAGCATGCTCCCTAAGTTAGCTATCCTGGGGAAACAACTGGAATTTTTATAAATATATAGCAGTGGCTGACCCACGTGGATGTGTGCTGCTCTGTGGGCGCGCAGTGTGATTTAGAAGTTAAGCCCATGAGTAACGTAGAGGGAAGAAAGGTATCTCTGCATTGGTGCTGCTGAATTTTGAAAGTGACCAAAGAACAAATTGGTCACTTTGCCAAGGCTCATTTGAGCTCCACCGTAAAAACATAAAACAAAGAAATGTCATGCCTTTTGAGCACATTTTGTGAAACACTGAAAGGTTTATTCCAAGAAACTTTTTAAGAGTGGGTGATGCTAAATGCTATGCAAGGACTTGCAGTATTGCACATATGGACTGACTGTGTGTCAGCATACATAAATACTTCATTAGCTAATTTCTGTTAGTTATCAGATCGCACATGCACAGACCAATGTGACATATGAGAAGTTCCAAGAACACTGTGTAATAGAACATACAGCTGAGATATAGTTTTCTCACACTTGGCAAGCTTTTGAGCTCAGCAAAAACAACTCTTCTTTTATTCATTAATTAAGATTAAACTATTTAAAAATCACCAAATTGAGAACATCATTATAGTGTCATTTTTGAGGATCAATGCCAAAAGAAAAGTAAGAAACAAGAGCCTTTAAGCCACCAGCCTCACAACTTGTTTGATGCTACTTGGAATCATTTGAGGTGGTTCTACATCTATTTCCTCTCAAAATTAAGTTTCTAACACCTTTCTTTCTTTATCTGGGAGTTCAATTTTTGAGGTAGTTAGAAAAGAAGATAAGAGAAAGCAGAACAATAATAAACAATTACAAAATATTTGAAAGTTGAATTCTAAATTCAACTGTTTATAATTTTCAAGGCCAAATGAAAAGATTAGAAACATTCATAACTGGAAAAGAAGAAACTGTAAAATAATTTAACACATCACCTAATCTATACAGAGACTTATACATAAATTTCCTGTAGATTCCATAGACCTCTCCAAGATCACAACTCTGGAATGTCAGGGATGGGACTAGAAAACCTACCTTCTAGACCACAGCTTGTTGCAACTTTTTATGCTGTACTGATAACTGGTAGTAGATTTTTGTTTTTTTTGCTTTGTCTCTGAAACACAATTGGGAGGTGGAGTGGTTCAGGGAAATGAATCTGGGTTGTTTAATTTATGACATTTAAATCTTCATTCCTCTGATTTTCTTCACCTAGAAAATATAAATAATTAGATATTGTTTCCAAAAAAGATTTGAAAATTAGAAATGAAGTATGTACATAGCACAAACCCAAGAATTTCAGAAAATAGTATTTCTTATGGTTATTTTTTGCATTTTTTGGCCCTGGTGTTCCTTATGCACTCAATAAACAACCAAATGTGGTAATAAATAATAAAATAATAACTCAAATAAGAATTCATAATGGGCCATGTTGGAACTTAGGGTGCTGAGCCAACCAGTAACCAGCCTGCCACCCTGGTAAGTGACTGTGGTCTGGCAAGTCGCGGCCACCCCAGGGCAGGGAAACAAGCAACAGCATTTCCTGAGATCCCTGTCATGTTGGAACTTAGGGCGCTGAGCCAACCAGTAACCAGCCTGCTGCCTACCGGGGCGCAGGCTTAGAATCAAACATACCATATCCCTCCCCCCAACCCCAACCCCAGCCCTCCCCCCCTGCTAACAATCGGGATCCAGGGATCCTGATGGGTATCTCTTGGGAGGTACCATATGTGGTACAGCATGTGGGGGGAGTTTTCTTCTACTATCTCTGAAGGCAGATATTTTTTATCGCCGTTTTGCTTTGTCCTGATTAACAGTGTTGCTCTATTCAATATTCTGTTTTGATGTGTTCTATAATGTGTATTTCTTTTGATTTTGCTGTACCTAATAGAAGAACAACTATTTTGAAGGTAACGAGATATACAATGGTGCCTATTATTGTTGTCCTGGTGACCTGCTGTGATGTTCTGTGCCAATTTCACTATACTGTCTTAATTGGCTTTATTCCATCCTGTTTTGTTGTATATTACTACCTCCAAGATAATAAAAATTAAATAAAAATAAAACAATAGAACATGAGAAAACAAGGTAATAAAATACCTCCCCAAACTCCCAACTCCATCAAAGCTGATCCATGTGACACGGATGACGAGAAACTAAAAAACAAAACAAGACAATTATATAAGGTGATTAAAAAGGAAATAACAACAACAAAACAGATCAATAAGGTACTGAGCAAGCTGAAACATGGTATAACTAAACAGATAATGTACTTAAAAAGCAAAAGGAGGAAAAGAAAATGCGCTAAAGCATATAACAGCATGTATGTTTAAGTGTGTGGGATTGATAACCATATTACCAAGTTTTTGTTGGATCATTGAACAGAGCTGTTTACAGCCTCACTATTTGTTCACTTCGTATGCCTTAATTTTGTAACATAAATAACTATTTCTAAGAAGACAATATGTAATTTATCAAAAAAAAAAGAATTTATAAGTGAATGAATGACTATAGTAAAAATTACCACTGAATGATAGATGATGAAAAAAATCTATGACTATTTCTCTAGGTTTTGTCAATCTATTAGGAATGCTTTTTTCCCCTCTGATTTCAACTCATTTATCAAGTTTGTTCTCTGAGCCTCCATAGTATTTGAAAACATGACCCAGAAAATTAGAAAATCAAAATGCACTGAATCACTCAAAAATGTATATCAGTTCAGCACAGTCTAAATTGGAAAATCTAATTGAACACCTATCCAAACATAGTTTCGTAAACCTTACCTGCAATGCCTATTCAAACGGAAGCAAAGAACCTCTCTTAGGAATAGGCCAATTTAATTAAATTTACTAAGTAGTGAGGGCAACATGGCTTTGTGCCTGAATATTCCTTTTTTATTTTTTTTAATTAACATACACAAAATCACCCCCTGTCCCATTTCAACAATCTGTTTAATCAGACTGCTGTAAAAGTTGGGAGTCACCAAATTAACTTTACTAAGATGCCCTCAAGATCAGAGAGCAAGGAGATATCAGCCCCTGCATGTGCAATTGCCAAAAGGAACCCGCCCATTCTGCTCCAAAGGAGCCAAACTTACACTGCAGAGGGGTCAAGATGAGACAACAGAATGATCAGAATTAATAGCTCTGTTGAGCTCTTTGGCCATATAATTTTTTAGCAAGCAAAACAAGAAGAGAATATGAGAGAGATTTTTTATTTTAATATGATCTGGCTTAAAGATAGGAAACAAGTTAGATATGTTCTTAATCTTCCTTAAATATCTAACATTTTTTAAAGCAAAGAAATAACAAAGCAAGATGAAATATAAAGAGAAAATCTGCACAGAAATTTTTAGAAAAACTTTTTAAGATATTAACTTTTTTTTTGCATTAAAGAAGAAATATTTGCACATAAAAAAATTGAGAATGACTAGGGGAGAGACAACAAGGCCACACTAGCAAACAAGGCCAGTCTGGGGACCAGTGCCTTGCATGGGCTGATGAGGGATGGGAAAGCCAGACCTCAGCCCCTTCTGGTGAGCAGGCTGGCCATACAGGAAGTACCAATCCCTGCCCCCACCCCCACCTATGCAAGGGACTGGCTTATCTGGAGAAACACAGGCTGTGATGATAGCTATGGAGGTGAAATGCAATTGGATGCCTGTGGTGCTTCGGTGTTTCACTAACATTGCAGGTCTAGGGCCAGTGGTCTGATCAGAGGTTCAGAGGATAGTGGTACGCAGTGTGGCATCTGAGGGGAATTCCCTTTTGAGGGTTGTAGCCACTGTTGATTCCCTATGGTCTTGTTTTGAGGTCCTGTATTGCTTCCATTGTTTTGTTGGGTTGGGTTTTATTCTGTTTTGTTTAAGTTAAATCCGATGGCATGAGCAGCTATTTCAAAGATAGCAAGATACATTATGGTAGCAATTTTGGATTTGCTATTGACTTGTTTTGAAATCCTTTATTGAATTCTTTTTTAAAACTGTTTCTATTCTACTCCATTCTGTTTGATTTTTATTATGTCTGCAGTTATGTGCAGCTATTTTGAAGATATCAAAAGGCATTATGGTAATTATTGTTGATTTCATAATGTTTTGAAGTCCTATATCTCTTACATTAGTTTGTTTTGATTTTTACATTGGTTTGTTTGGTTTTATTCTGTTTTATCCTCTTTAAAATAAAAAAAGTAAGAATTAGAGGAAAAGCTATAAAACAAGGGTAGAATACAATCCCACACTCTAGTACACAAGTATGAAGCTGATCTTGGTGTTTTTTTTTTAATCAACCTTTCAGAAAAAACTCAAGTTGATGAAGTATAATTTACCTACAGTAGAAAGTATCCCTTTTAAATGTGTAATTTAATGAGTTTTCATAAACATATATAAACAACAAACTACTGATAAGATAAAAATTTCCTAGAAGCTTATCTTTATACTCCCATTCCTGGTTCTAGGCAGTCACTAATACATTCTCCATTCTATAAATAGTTTTCTCTTTTGTAGAATCTCATGTTATGCAATTATATGGGATGAAATTATATGGGATGACTATGAATTTCAAAAACTGAAGGAAATTCTGCTATAAAGAAATGATAAATGTCTGCAAGGCTGGAACAAAAGGATGACAACTTTAAGCCCATCTCAGGCACCTTAGTGATTTAATGAGATCCTTCCTTAAAACAAAAATCTTAAAAGGGCTTGGGATATAACGTAGTGCCAAGTTCCAAGGTTCAATTCTCAGCCCCAAAAAGAAAGGAAAAAAGAAAGTAATAATAAATATTTCGAGAGAGAAAAGTATTTAAGTTGATTTAAATGTTATATAATACATACATAAAAACATCACATTAGCTTGGCATGTGTTTGTGAACCCAGAACTCCAGAGGCTGAGGCAGGAGGATTGCCTTGACTTTGTGGCAAGCCTGGGTTACCTAAGCAGATTCAAGTCCAGCCTATACTACCTAGTAAGACGCTACCTCAAAAATCAATCAATAGGGGCTGGAGATTTAGCTCAGTGGCATAAGCGCCTGCCTCGCAAGAGCGTGGTCATGAATTCAATCCCCAGTACTGATTTAAAACAAAAAAAATTTTTTTTTGAAAATCAATCAATAAACAAAATCACATTATATATTAATATGTACAATTTTTATACTTTTGTCAGTTAAAATAAATTTAAACTTTTAAATTTAATTTTATGAATTCCATTACTTTTTCTTTTACATTTTGTTTTCCATGTGCCTCAAATTTTTTGTAACCCAGCCAGGTAAAAAAGATTTTTCTACATTTTTTCTAGAAGTTTTAGCAAAAGGCATAAGTAATATTTTAATTATATCTCTAAAATACTGATACTTCATTTTCATTATTATTCAATTCATGCTTTTTTTCACTTTGATTTCTTTCTTGATAGAAGACCTCTTTAGAATGGTGTTTTGGGGCCTCTAATATGTAAGAACTTTCCAGATAACTTTTCATTTAAATTTTTACTTTCATTTTATTGTGATTGGAAAACATACAGGTTCAACCATTGACAAAATTAAGACTTTTTAATCTTGGCATAGCTCACACCTATAAAGTCAGTACTCAGGAGGCTGAAGCAGGAAGATCACTGCAAATCCAAGGCCAGCCTGGACTACGTAGTGCAAAACCAGCTTGAACTACAGAGCAAGACCCTGCATAAAAAACTATATATATATATATATATATATATATATATATATATATATATATATACATACACACACACACATATACATTTCTTTATTTAAGACTTTTTTGGGGCCTATATAAGAACTACTTTAGTGAATGTCATTGTCAAAGAAGGAGACTAAGAGAAAACAGAGAAAGTTCAGTATAGCCTTAACTTTCCAGTCGATGAACTTTTTTAAATATAAAAATCAATTATACAGTAACAGCATGAAACTGAAATTCTCCAGAAGCAAGAAATAATTCTAAGAATAAGAAATTGATCTAGAAATAGCACAGTACATGATGAATATTTGGAAATTTAGCTCATCATAATTCCAGGAAACCAACAAAATGAACTTTGCTAAGACTAATCTCACATTCAAATTATTAATCATTTTTTAGGATAAATAATTTTATTCCTCCATCTTTTAGTGATGTTATTTGATGTTCCTTTGTTAAGTTTAGTAATCTGTCTTCCACAGAACTCTTTTCTAACAAAGTGTTCTCAACATTTGACTGTGTCCGTTAGAAATCAGCAATATTAAAAATCTTGAATGGAAAGAAGAAAATAAAAGGCTGGTTTGCTTTTAAATTCAAATTAGCTGCCTCAAACCACAGCTGAAAAAAGGTTATGCTTTACCTTTCTTTTAAGCCATATTGTTTTTCTCTGCAAGTTTACTCTACCAAAGTTTGCAAGATAGCAATGAAAACACATCTACTTCACATAGAAGACAGGATTCTGCAATGGCACTGTGCAATGAATTTGGGATTCTTTTCATAATTTTTCAAAACTGCAGGTTGATCACAAATGTATACAGCTGGTTAATTTGCTTTGGTTTCATTCCCTTTAACTTTTTCTTCTAATTACCTATAACTTCCAGCTTTTTCTGTGACCAATAAGATTATTAAATAAAATAATGCCTATAAACTAATAATCAACATAATTTTAATACTATTTCTTTTCTAGAAACGGATCTGTTCATTACCCTCGTATCACATCTGAGGCTCCAATTAGCTGATGAGAAAATAAAGGCTGAGAGATATGATATTACACGCAAGCCCTCAGAGTAGGTAAAAGGATCATATCTTGTAATATGGGCTCTTAAACACCAATCTGTTAAAAACAGGATGTGACTAATTCAGTCTTTTGTTCATTCATTTGCTTATTCATTTGTTTACTCACATTCAACACTGATTATATGCTTGGTATTATTTAAGTTATTCACAGAATTGAATGGCTTAGAAAAATTTGAAAACCTATCAAATACCTCACAGTCATTAAATTAAATGAGGAGAAATCTCATCAGTGTTTTCCATGTGATGAAATCACTTTTTCTATTGCTTAATACTCTGGATTACATATGTCTGATTGTACTTTTTAAAATTTTACCCTATTTTAGCTTACTTTTGTACCTAAAAGGAGAATAGTTACTTTTTAAAACTAGAGAGCTATTATACGTACTTTTTAAGATAGTTTCTATGGGAATGATTTTCTATAAATTTTATTTTATTGTATCCCATTAAGATATTGATGACATGGATTGAAAGAATACTTAGGGCTATTTCTCTAAAACAGAGGAAAAGGTGGAAAGTCCAATAAATACCAGCTGCTGTGCTTTTCAATCCACTGATCAGTGGGCTACATGAAGGCATAGGACTGTGCTACGCAGAAATTCAGACGAAAGCTTCCTTTGGCAACACATATTGTAGTATTATAAAATGTAAATTATACTGAAAAGTTTAGCTTAGCCCCTGTGCCGGAATGGCAAACTGATAAAGTGTTCCATATTTTTTAAACCAGACACACAAAGGCAAACATTGCATGTTCTTACTTATATATAGAAGCTAATAAATTTCATTTCGTAAACGTAGAAAGGAAAATGCTTACTAGAAGTTATGAAAGGTGGGGGCGAGGGGGAAAAAGGGAAGTTGGATAGCAACTACCAAACCGCAGTTAGGAAGAGCAGACACATTATAATGTTCTACAAAACATGGGTGACTATGGTTCACAACAATTTATCATGTATTTTACAAAGAACTAAGGAACCAAGTGTTTCCTGACACAAAAAAATAAAAAATGTTTAAGTAGATGAAAACTTTAGTAATCCAAATTTGATCACTACAAATTATACATGTATGTCAACATTTCACACAATACTCTATAAATATGTATCATAGGTCAATTTTTTAAAAAAAAATCCAGAAGAGAGGACAGAAACAAAACGGACATAAAGTTTAGAAATTTTTATCCTTTTGTATGGAAGCACAAAATTTTTATTTTAGTCAAATGTTAAAAACTCAGAATTCCCCAAACGCTCAAAACATTACATCTGGACTTGGATTCTCCAGCCAATCTATTATCACAGAGATCCGAGTTGAGTCCTAAGAAATGGAATGATTAACAGGAAAGAGTGGAGGAAGAAGAGGAAGAGAGACTCTTCTCTTTCTTCTGGATACAGTGATGACCTTAGACATTATTTGAAGTAGATTATAGTTGTTTAGTTTTCAGAAATTATATTGCAATATAATTTACCTATACTGAGTTGCAATTCACCTATATAAAGTGTACAATTCTGTGGTTTTTAGCATATTCATAGAAGCTTGCAAACATCATTACAATAAATTTTAGAACACTTTTATAATCACAAAAAGAAACTCTATATACTTTGCTACCATTTCCACTATGTAGTCCCCAGTAATAGGTAACCACTAATATAGTTTCTATCTCTGTAAATTTGCCCATTCTGAACATTTTATTAGAATCGTATCATGACATATGTGGTCCTTTGTTAATATCTTCTAAGTAGCATAATATTTCAAGGACTCATCTACACCATGGCATGTTTCAGTACTTCATAACTTTTAATTGCCAAATGGAATTTCTTTGTTATGGATATAAATGTTTTATTTGTACATTCAACACTGGTGAACATTTAGGATTCCCTTTTGGGTCTCTTATGCATAATGCCACAATGAACATTTATGCAGATTTCTGTGTGGACATATATTTTCATTTCTGTTGGATACGTAAGTAAGAGTGAAATTACTAGGTCACATAATGATGTTACATCTAATTTTTTAAGAAATAGAACTGCCAGACTCTTTTTCAAAGTGGCTGCACAATTTGGCATTTAAAAATACTTTATATACATTGTTGCCATGTGCTTTTTTCTAATTGTTAGAAAAAGTATGAAATACATAATAGTGCATACAGTTTAAGTTCTATTTTTCTATATTCAGACACTTGTAGTTGAAGATAAGTTTATTAAAACTAAGAAGATAGGCTTTTAATCCATTACTAAGAAACTATATTACTAAAACATCTGTTATCAGATTCTGTCTTTCTCCTTGACTAAACTTATGCATCTGTTAAATGAGTGTAATTATGTATTCTACCTGAAATCATGGTTGTTTTAAAAATAATACAATCTCTTTGACAATATCAGTGCTTTGTGTAATTGTAAGTTACCATAACTGTTACTGTTTTTTATCTATTATCTATTTAATATATTTTGCAAACTTTCACTTACATTTACATTTTTTGCATTTATATATTGTTATTTATTCTCTTGATTTTTCATGAATTTCTCTAGTATCACATGCCACATACCTCAATGGAAAGTAGTCATGATTCATTAAGAATAGTGATGGAAGAGAGTATTTATGACTGAAAGTAGTTTTATTTATTAATCTTGCCTTTTTACAGAAAAATGTACTGTCTTTTTGGTAGAAGATCGACTTGGCGCAATGCCTACCATCAGATTCCATAGCTCCTAACACGTGCACATTACTATAAGCCTTGTCAATCATACTGTCTTCGTTGAAACATCCCCCCAATTGATTCAATGTCAATATTTTGATTCTCGGAATGAACTCTCTTTTCTAATTAAATCTAGAGCTGGTTAAATCTAGAGCTGGTTCTTAGCATAGTTTTCCAGTTTTTTCTTCTTTTTTGTTTTTAGTTGAAACTTTTAGTGAATCAAGGGTCTCATCTAGCAGTCACAACTGCCTTTTGGGAAACGATTTGCATTTGCCCACTGCTTTGAGCAGTGCTGCTGAGCCCTCTGTGGTTTGTTTCCCTGGGAGACTGTTGATCACGGTTGAGAGAACCTGGGATAGAATAATACAATGATTGTGGCGTGGCCAAGGTCTGACGTATGGAAGTCATTGCACTTGTCAATGATTTGGCTGCCCTTTTACATTTTCTGCAAGAACTAGGCTAGGAAAACAAGTGGAGGCAGAAAGCATGAATCATATTTGTAGGTTTAGTCTTTTTTAAAACTGGCTCTTGTATCTGTTGAAGATGACAGACAGGAGAAGGCTGATCCTGGAGGAAGTGTTATTTCTATAATTTAAATAACTCAGGATCAAAAGAGAAAAGCCATTGTTCAGGGTGCGCTTGAATTACATATGGTACATATTTAATTATCAGTCTTTTTTCTCAGTTATTTTAATGTTTTATTAATCCTGTACTCAAAATACCTTCATTAATTTACAACCACTAGAAGAATGAAATGTGACAATTTGTTTTCTTTGTGCTTAGTAGATGGCATTCCCTTAATACTACGGGTCACTGTGACCTTAACTTTAGTTTTATTACATAATACCTTCAATAATGTCTTATCAGTCCCTGCTATTCTTTTTGTGTTTTTATATTTTTAAAAAAATCACTGTGCATCAGTGGACCTTAACCCTTAGTAGCAAAAATCGAAGTATGAATCAGCAGCAATTATTTGCTTAGATTTCTGTTGAACTGAAATTGCATTTTAAAAAGTCACTACTTTAGATAGAGAGGGATACGAAGTGGAGGAATTAATTAGTAACTAATAGGATTAGTAAATATTCATTGGTTATCTCAACTTCAAATAACAGATATGAATTATAATATTGCTAAGAAATGGAGTTGATGTTATTAAGATAAAAGTAAAACATCTTAAGATAGTTACGAATGAGACTTACCTGTTCTGGAGATATTTTTAATATTAATGGGTTTTGTTTTGTGGTCCCCTAAGTATGGTCCCCAGAATGACAATAGTAGCATAAAAAGTAACTTGCTAGCTATGTGAACTCTCTGGATCACTCACAACTACCATACCAGAGTCTCTGGGGATGGAGTCCAGCAAGCTCTGTGTGTAGAGCCTTTCCTAGTTTCTGAGATTTGGAAGATTTTCCTGAGTTGATTGATTCTCAGAATGCTTTTTGTAAGAATCTTCTAGAGACAACATAAGTAGATGAGTGCATTTATTCAACCCAAGACCACTGAAATCAGAATCTTTCAGGGCTTGAAACCACACATTGTTGTTTGTATGGGTTTATCCAGTAACCCCACGAAGCATTGAGGACAGAGCACACAGGAGTATGTCTCAACCCTGGCTACACAGCGCAGTAACCTAGGGATACTGCAAAGTACACTGATGCCAGGGAACCCTCTATCACCCATGGCAACACTGAGTCAGAATCTCTAGGGATAGGGTCTTGGAGTTGTTATTTTTATAAGAACTCCTATAAAATTCACCTATCCAACCAGAGTTCAGAAACACAGCCTTAGCTGAAGCTCTTTGAATGGACTAAATGATGTTTTCATTTCTGTTCTCTTGGGTGTAGTTCCTTTTGTAAAGGCTGTGCTAGAAAATATAATCTAGTTTCCCACTTAGCACACTTTAAATTTAGCTCAATTGTTTTCCTTTCCTTATAACATTTTTGTTTGTTTGTACAGATGGGGTGGGTTACCTGAATGGGAACCTGTTGTTAACACAGACTCTGTAAACTACTGTTAGTGAAAGAGAACACATGGGGTTAGTTGGTCAACCAGAGAAGGCATTTTCAAGTCACAGGAAATTTGACCTGAGGGATAGAGACTTTCTTGCTGCAGAATCTATGTCCTAGGCTATATCTTTGGACTCTGACTTCACCTGCAGAAATAGATAAAATGAAAATAAAATGCAATGCAAAGTATTCATATCTTCCTATTTTGAGTCCTTAAGGTGATGAGGCAGCCTACCAAAAAGGAAAAAATATTCAGCCATATATTTTTCAGAAGACTAAATTTGTATATGTGGGGGGGCGGTGCTGGGGATCAAATCCAGGGTCTTGTGCATGTAAGTCGAGTTCCACCACTGAACCGCAGCTCGTCTCTAGGACTAACGTTCTAATCAATCAATCAAATCTAATTAGTTAAAAATGGGAAAAGAAAATGAGTAGACATTTCTCAGAAGAAGTACAGATGACTAGTAAATACATGAAAAAAAGCTCAACATCACTGGAATTTAGAGAAATACAAACTGAAACAATGTTGAGGTACTATCTTACTTGAGAAAGAATGGCTGTCATCAAGAAATAAATTGACATCACATGCTGGTGAGACTGTAGGGTAAAAGGAACCCTGGTAAATTGCTGGTGGAAATTTAAACTAGTACAACTGCTGTGGAGAGCACTATGGCCATTCCTCAAAAAACTAAAACTAAAAATTCCACACAACCCAGTTACTTCTTTTCTTGGTATCTTCCTGAAAGTATTAAAGACATTTTATTACAGCCTACCCACATTTATAACAGCATGATTTATAATAGCTGAATTTCATAAGCAACCTATGTGCCCATCAACAGATAAATAAAATACGGCATTTATAGGCAATGGAGCACTATTCTGCCATAAAATAGGATATGCAAAGGCACTTTTAGGTAAAGGGACACACCTTGAAATCATCATGCTATGTGAAATAAATCAGAAATACATGTTTAAATAACACATTTTTCTCTTATATGAGAAAGCTGAAATACAAATAAGGAACAAAATAAAAGATTATATAAAAGGAACTAGGGACATCCTTCGCATGTGGGAAGAGGAAAAGATAGCAGGAGGGAAGAAAGCAAGAGAAAATGGATAAAAAGAGATTAAAAAAGAGAAATGATGAAAAAATGGAAATAAAGCTTTTGCTAACAGGAAGAGGAACAAGAATTGGAGAGAGATGGGAGAAAAGGACAGGAAACAAATTAAGATGTGTTACATACAGGTACCAACTCTCTTGAAAAGTGTAATCATTATGTACTAGAAACATTTACTAACAAAAATTTAAAAAAATAAGGTGCATTCTTGATCTACCTTATTCATCACTCAGATTTCAACAAATGTTTCACAGCAGGAAAGTTTCAGATTTTCTTGGTGTGTGGGATGAGCTTTTTGAGTTTGATGCACACATGATCATCTAGGTCATCCGTCATTGTAACCTCTTCCTAATTTCCTGCTTGAAATGTATCCCCAGCCTCTTTGTTTGCTTTCTTGGGAATGGCTCCCAGTATCGCCCTTGAGATTCTATTCGCGTGTGGCATTACTCCAGGTCTCACTCTCCCATACCAGTATTACTGCCACCATCTTTTAGAATCTACTTTGCTCTATTGTTTTCTAGGTCTAACATCGTTCTGCATACTTGGTGGCTCAGAAAATCATACTGAAGCATTGCTCTACCATGTCACTGCCTTAAAAGGATTTCACATTTCCTACTGATAAAGTGGAAGAAAGTTTGTACATTTCAAATGTTCTCTAAATGGATACAAATCTTCTCTCCATTCTTTCTATATTAATCCATGAGGCAAATTCTTAACTTTAGTCCATTGAGCATCTCACTTCTTTTTATATATGAAAAAAAAAATCATATCCTTTAACATAGTAGCTTGTGCTACTCATTCTAGCATCTCCACCTAACCTATCCAGTTTGGGCCTATCCAGTTTGGTCCATGAGAGTTAAAATGAAATCCAACAATACAATCTTGCTTTCCTTTTAAGGTGTTTTGGAGCAAAAGTTCTCTTCACCAGTATTCACTGGCTTTTCCGTCTGTCCTCCTGGTGCATGTGAACTAGCTATCATAAAAATTATGCCTTCAATGGCCTTTCTGTGCACAAAGGTGCTCAGTAGAGCCCAGTTCTACAGAGCTTCTCCTCCAACTCCACGTGTGTCCCTTCGTCTCCCATCAACTTTAACTTGGTTTTACATAGGTTGTTTAGACTCTTAGTGTTACAACACTTGAGAATTGTTGTTGTTATCTCAACTTAGCAGATAGAGCAGAAAGACAGACAGGTTTTTTTTTAAAGCCAGACTTACACAAAATAAATAGCTATCAAGTGTAAAAGCTGGAATTCAGATTCCCACACTTGATCTTTCCCCGACAACATCAAATTTTCCAAAACATTCTTTAAATCTTTGTGACCAAGTTCAATTTTTTTAAACTTTAAAACTAAATACCATTTTTAAGGAGGGTTTTTAAACCCTCATTAGGCAAACAACAAGAGCAGCCAAAAGAGAAAAAATAATGAAATTTATTCAATAGAACACTTAATTTTATACTAAATAGAAAGAGCTAATGTTGGTGATCATGGCATATCCCCTGTGTGTAATGAACCTGAGAAATCAAAACTTGAAGGACCAAATCAAGCCAAGACCCTGAACTGGCTAAATGATACATTAGAAAGGATACAAGAGAAGTAAAACTCTAGGAGTTTTCTGAGGTTAATTATACGACAATCATTTAGGAACAAGGCAATGAGAGCAAGGAGGTCCGGCATGTGACATATGTGGAAAGGCTGTGACCAACACATTGGAGGTAGCCCGCAAGAACAGTTCATTATTTAAGAACACATTACCCTTTGAATTCTCTAAATGTCAGGGTCAACTTTATACTCAGACATTGTTTTCATTCTTTGTTGATGTCAAAGTGGTCTCGTGTACCTAAGCTTCTCATTGTGTAGTCTATACCTATGTACATGAAGTCTATAAATAGCCTGTAGACATACTACTGTAAATGTTCAGATTAATCAGCCAACTTTACTGAAGTCTTGACATTTTCTTGGTATTGTGATAAGTGACATAGAGAGTGCATAAATAAAAGCTATATTACATAGATATTATTATTGAATATCTACTAAATGAAAATACTGAGTATTTTCTAGAACTTTATGGTAATTGTACAATGCAAGTAGTACTGGTATCCACTGTACAGATGAGTAAACTGAGGTGTAAGATTTTTTCTGGACTTTTCAATAGTCACATTGTCATGGACTGACAAACACAAGAGTGAATTCAGATGCACCCCCCTCCTGTGTATAATTATTAATTCTCCATCCATTGTACTACAGTGCACCTCAGGATAAAGTAGATCATGCTGTGGTAACAAACACATGCTCCCCAAATCTCCACAGCATCACCCAGTATAAGTGTACCCCAAGGCCACTGCCCTCAGTGGAGAAGCTCAGCCTTCAGGCTGCTTTGCAGTGAAGTATTCCCACATCTGTACAGGCTCCCTAGCAAGAAAAGAGTAAAAACAATCCCTCAAGTCAGACACACACACACACACACACACTTCATTCCTGCTCACATTTTGTTGCCTGAAACAAGTCACATGGATATACTTATTTGCCTATAAGGAGAACAGAACAAAATAGCTTAGTAATAATTACTAATTTCTATGCCCATAATATGCACTGCATTTCAGTTCAATAGTTACTAAGTCTTTACTTAAAACAGTTTTCTAAAGGCAAAGGCAATAGGTCTTGTTTCTTATTATGAAGGAATGATATCATTTGATAAGGAAGGCAAACTCTACCAAAATATTATATTGACACAGAGAGACAAAGAATATTGGCACTAAGAGAAGAAAAAGGTGAGTCTGACCTGTGGAAATTAAAGGATATTTAAAGCAGTTATATTGGCATTTGTAAGATGAATAGAATTTTGTTTGGACATGTAAAGATGAAAGTTCTTCTAAAGGAATAAAGAAATGGTAAAAAGTTGTTATACAATGTTTTGCTCATAGCATAATATAATGCCAGATACTCTAAGACATCTCCATACTGATCTCCATAGTAATTATACTGGTTTATATTCTGACCAACAATGCGGAAAATTTCCTTTTCCCCCATGCTGCTGCAACCACTATGGAGAGAAGTATGGAGATTTCTGAAAAACTAAAATAGAAATTCCATTTGACTCAGCTAGTCCTCTACTAGGTATCTTCCCAAAAGAGTTAAAGTCTTTATGTTGCAGTGATATATGCATAACCATTTTTATAGAGACAACATTTTCTTAATTTTAAAGAGAATTTTAAAACCCCCAAAGCAAACCAAAGCAAAACAGAACAAAGTAGAGCAGAGTAAAACAATGCAAAAACACAGGATTTCAGAAAAAGACATGAAATCAAAAGTGGCTACCACAATGTCTTTTGTTTTCTTCAAAATAGTTGTCTATACCTTCACATACAGTAAGTTAATGCAAATCAAAACAGTATAAAAGTAATCAAAACACAAGAATGAGAGCCATAAGGGCTTTCAAGACCAGACACTGGAAAGTCAATAATGGCTACCATAATGTCTCTTGTTTTCTTCAAAATAACTGTCCAAATCTTCATACATACTGGAATCAAATAATTAAAAACAGACTAAAACTAATCAAAACCAAGAATAAAAGCAATATTGGCTTTTCAATCAAAATGACAGGAAATCATCAGTGGCTACTGTGGTGTCTCATTTTCTTCAGTGTAGTTGTTCATACTATCACACATACTAAAATCAACTCTTGTAAACTCTTTAGGTGACGTTCTAGGCATATATCAGCCTATACATGTACACCTATCCTTTCTGTATTAGAGGGAAAACAAAACAACAGATAAATAACTATATCTAAGAGCCCAAAACAGTAACAATGTAGGCTTTCAAAACAAGGTGTTAGGAAAATAACAATTTTTGTTGTTTTGCATAGTTATCTTCAAAAGTCTTTTTGAGTTACCAGATATAGTCATGCAAAATTGATCTAATCCTATAGACGTTATCTGCTTTGTTCCAAGAGCTAATAATAGAATTAGTAGTACAATCATCTTAGTAATGTTAAGTATACATATACAAATTTATATCCTATTGCATTTCTCTTCCTTCTTTTCTCTTTTTCTATGTCTGAGTTATTTTTTCTCTTCTAGTAGTTTCTTGTTGCTCTTATCCATGTCAATCACTCTTTCTCTCTTAGCAGAAAATGCATTCAAATACATTGTAACTGTAATTCACATGCTCATTTTGAGTGGGTAAGACTCTTATTTTTGTTTTACTTTCCTTTTTTCTCACCACTGACCCTTGCCTCATTTCTACACTCAAAAAATATTTTCTGAGAACTCAAGTAGTTATCAGAGTCCTAGACAATAAGAATACTGTAGTAAGTGACTGATTAAACTTACTTTCTAAAACGCTGATCTTATCAAGGTCATTTTCTGTCAGTGGAGAAATAGACCATATGTGAATTAATATGTGTATAATAATTAAGTCAAGTGATGTATGAAAAAAATAATACAAGAAAGAATTAGGTTATGGCTCTGATAGAGCTTACAATTAATTTCTAATAGATCAGAGAAGACCTAACTGAAAATGTTTGAAAACACATTTAAGAGGGTGAGAGGGGAAGCCCTGGGGTCTCTTAGGGAAAGAACATTCTTGTTAGAGGAAGAAAAACAAATGCAACTCCTGCCAAAGAAGAATGCATGTTCATGTCTAAGGAACAGCAGAGTTAGTGAGGCTGGGATGAGATGAGCAAGGAGGTGAAAGAGAAAACAGACTGGAACATTACAAAGACTTTGGCATTTACCCTGGGAAAGCGTCTTTTAAAACACTTTTTAAGCTACGTAGCACCACAGAATGACTCAAAGTCTCACTTAGGCCATCATGCTGGCATTACACAATAGGAGGGCAGCTGTCAGCCACAGGGGCCACAGAGGCATTGCTGCCCTCCAGGAGACAGAGAATAGCATTTTGTACCAGAGAGGTAACTGCAGAGTTAATGAGAGGTGCTAAGTGAGGAACACTATGCCAGGAGCAAGATTTCTTGGTGAAATGAAGAGTTGCATCCTAGAACATTCAAACAGAGATATCTAGGACACAACTAAGTGTGTTCTGGAAAGAGATGCCCACTACAAATATAAAGTTAGGAGTCATCAGGGCATGGGTAGGACTTTAAAACATGAGCATGTAGTATATCACCAAGAGTAAATGTAGCTGGAAAACAAGCTATAAGGCAGAGCCTGAGCATTCCAATATTTGCAAGTCCAGCCAGTATGTAAAGCTGAGTGTAGAACAGGATTTTAAAAGGTAGGCTGGATTTTCTGGGCCAGAGTCAGATGCTGGGTTAAGTCTTAGTCATGTGACTGTGTCCTTTTACAATTCTAGATTAAATATGCTTGATGTAAGCCCCGGTCCTGGACATTCACTGTGAGCAATGTTTTTAGTGCCCTTCTCTGCTCTTGATTTAAGTGAGGCTGAGCTGCCTTCAGAAACCCCAGAGCACTTCAAATAAGCATTCTTAGACTTCCAGTTCAATTGCTTTAACTCCACTCTAATCACTTTGCATTTTTTCCATTTACATGCTTGGAAATACTTGTTTATCCTGTTTGTGAACTTGGCTATATATTTTTCACTTTATATTTTATGTGTCTGACTCAGAATATTACTCTATCTCAACCTCTTGGCTTCTACCTCATCCTTTCATGAATATTCAGTACAGTTAACTTCTCTTTCTTGCTAAACACTTCTCTGACCCTGGCTCCTATTCCACATTATCCTGATTTTTCTCCTGCTTCTCTGGCTATTTCTGGCATTTCAAAAATCTCTGTCCCTTTCCCAGAACTCTCAATGTGGAGATTTCTCAGGGCATAGTCTCCAGGCCTTCTTCCCAATCTACACATTCTCTGATTAATTTCATGAGTATTTCCACTTTAAAATACCATGTATACACCGAGGACTTCCATATATACATCTTCTTCCATGCCCATTCTAAATTCTAGAGTTGTATATTTAATCTCATATAATCTTGGTTTTCTAAAACCTCTGAAACTTAATCTGCCCAGATCCCATTTTTTTTGTATTTTCCCCTTTGGTATGATTCACCTCCATGTTTCTGATTTTGGCACCCAACAACGGCTTATGTTGATACAAGCATTTCATATTTGACATCTCCTTCTCTCTCTTTGATTTATACATTTATATCACTATCAAATCTTACCAATTCAACCTTCAAAATACATGTCACACCCTTCCTTCTGAAAATACGTAAGTATGGCAGAGTCCAAAGTTTTATGAAACATGAAACCAACACGAGCCTTAGGAACTTCTGAAATTTTTCTTTAAATGGGTGTCATTTGATCTTAGATGAGAAAAAAATAGAGCTGTTATACTGAAATCCTTACTTTTAAAATTAGAATAATGAACTTTTAAGGTTAACACAGTTCTTTGTGATACTCTACCTTATTCGCTGTCTTCGTAATAAAGAACCGAAGCCCAGAAGATGGAATGTCTTATCCCAAGTTCTTACTGTTAGTAATGAAAGACAGGTTGGTGCTTAGATCTAATTCAGTCCAGTGCTCTTTCCCAGCACTAAGGTGGCCAGCATGTGTAACTAGATTCTGATAATTGTGAAGGTAGTGCCATACAAGCAATCTTTTTCTGTGTCAGTTATTTCCTGAAAAGTAAGACAAAAGTGATTTTGTGGAAGTGTTTAGCTCTGTAACGGTAGTGTCGGTTTAATTTTTGTGTTAGCATTAATATCATTTTATTTATGAAACACTGCTTTTAGAATAGCCTGCTTTAAATATAGCCCAAGCTAAAATAATGCAATTACTTTCGGCTAATGTTATTTGTATATTTATGCAAGCTCTAATGTTTTTGGAAGAAAACTTTTGAGAAATCATGGCCTTTTGCCATCTCTACCCTTCTTTGTCCATCTCTGGTCGCCCTGGACTCCATAACTGCTTTCAGCTCTATTCTTCTGTAAGCTTTAAAGACTTGAGATTACCATGCTTTATTTGATAAAGAAGATAATCCTATTGATGTTTCTACAATGAAGTTGTTTACAGCCCTGATCCACTTAAATAAATATGATAACAAAATTGTGCCTTTCGGTCTCCGATGAAACTGGCAGTAGAATGAACAAAATGCAATTGAAGTCATACAAGAAAAGATCAAGGCAGTTAATGAAAAAGATATTTTCCTACAGAATAGAGCTGTATGTTTGAGTAAAAGCTCAAATTCTCTTCTCTTTGCCTGAGTTCAATCCCACCATTGCTTTCATTTGATCCTTGTAATTAAACTGCCATTAATAAAAAGCTAACAGAGTAAATTCTTTTGTTTTTAAATGCAAATAATAAAACCTTAGACACAAAACTTTTATTATAGAAATAGTACTAACCATCTTTTATATTAAAAAATGAAACTAAGTTTATTTTATCCGATGTGACAATGTCTAAGAATGTCAGTTTAATTTGACATCTAACTTCTTGATTTTGCCAAAAGAAGCATCACAAAAACTAATGTCATTCTTATTACTAAATATTTAATTTTTAACCATGTGTTTTAAAGTTATGTGTTGTGAATAGACTGTGTTAAGGGCATAGACATTAGGTTGAAGAATTAGTCTAAATCTTGTCTCACTTACTTCCTTATAATTTTGAGCAAGCTGGTTAAATAAGTCTCAGTCATTTCATTATCCAAGTTATAATAATTATTTCTCCATAAAAAGTAAGTGTGAGTATTCAGTTAGTTAATACATTTAGAGGCCTTAGCACAGTAGTTAGTGAATGAGAAAAGACCAAAATTTAAATATGAATAAATAAATTATACAGATGATTCTTATATTTATAGATGGCATTAAAATGTACTTGAAGTATAACATATGAATATTATATTGTGAAAATTTTGCATTCTGTTATGGTAATCACAGTGACAGTAACTATCTGTATTAGGCTTCGATGATTGCTGTAAAAAAAATTTACCACAAACTGGGTGGTTTAAAGTGATCAAAATCTTTTACAGTTATGCTGATCAGAAGTCTCAAGTCAAGGTCTTGCTAAGGTCATACTTCCTCTGGAAGTTATAGCAGAGAATCTTTTCCTTGCCTCTTCCAGGTTCTGATAACTTCTCATCTGCTTTTCTCTGTCACATATACCTCTGGTTTACTCTTCTAAGGACATTTGTAGTTGGATTTGGGACCACTAGATATTCTAAGATGATTTCTTCAGTTTCACAATGACATTCTCCAAATGAGATAGCATTTACACACTCCAGAAATTAGCATTGAGGTAGATGAGGGGGGGAACACCACAAATAACTCACACCCTATTGTCTTCAAATCCTAAATACAGTGTTTAGTACCAACAATCACAAATCAGATATTGCTTCAACCTCACAACCTATCGCTGAACATTAAATTGAAGTTACCATGTAATATAATGTATTGTTTACCGTGATTTACCACATGCTAAGGGAAGAGAGCTAATAGTTTGACTAATATTATCAGAACATCCAGGGATAGATTCATGAAAAGTAGCATTTGAGCTGAATCCTAATGAGTTAGTAGGTGGCTGTCTAAAAACAAAAAGTAAAATAAACAAATAAATCTTAGGAAACTCCTCAAATTATTATTTTTAAAAAAGTAGTGGTTTATGTAATGTTGTTATGGCTATAAGTTTGGCTGGACTCAACTGGATGGACTTAAATGGCAATAGTAAGAATTTAAAATATATCTGTGGGCAACACAAAACTCCTGATTTTTTATAGCAAGGGAATAATGCTTCTGGTAGAGATGGTGATGGAGTGGGGACAACATAGAAACTGAGAGATAAAGTAGAAAATTTTTTCATAGTCCAGATAAGACCTGGGCTAATGATAGTGAGAACAGAGGGAGAAGTTACACTTGGGAGGTGTTCCTGAGGTTATAAACCAGGCAACTATAAATAGAAGCTTTTGATTTGTGTGACTGGTTGACATCAAGCTTAGAATTAGTCATTCTGGACATATGTTCAGTGGTGCCACCATACTAAACCACTTGCCATTATCAGAAGCCATCTTATTCCTCCAGACTTCTGCATAATGGTACCTGATGCCGCCTCTTTCTCTCATTTGAATGCTCTTTATTTTTACCCTGAATTGTCCCATCAACTGCTCACCTGTAAAAATTTAGATTATGCATTGCCTCTTTTGGGAAGTTGTCTCTGACTTATTAAAACTTGGTTTTTGACCTGTGAAGTCTTGGTTTTCAGTCTTATTAAACCCTCTTTCATTTGTCTTCTCTATTGTTTTGCCTATGAGTTCCTTCAAGGTAGAGAATTGGGCATTTATTTTTCATTTCCCAATCCTTATATTTGATTTGACCAACAGTGGGAGTATACTGTGGTGAGGCAAATTGAAGAAAGAAAAAAGAAGGCTGAAGATTAAGTAGAGTCAGAGAAATTAACAAATTTAAAAGAACTCCTGATCTGTACTTGGAACTGACAAATGCCTATTGGTCCACAGGCAGTGACATGCTACAAGAGTTAGAACATAAGGCAAAGACTAAATGATTCATGTCAAAAGTTATCCTTTGCTGCTCTTATGCTGGTCTGTTTACTGGCAAAGCCCAAGTATTTGTACAATTTCTATGCATATCTTCTAGTCAGCTCCTTTTCTTTTCCCAGCTATGTTTTAGGCAGATAAGAAAACAACAAGTTACAAAGTATCATAACTTTATAACTATTCTTCCCTCCTCTTTTACATCATAAACCATTAAAAAACATTTCTGCTCCATGGATAGTATCATTGAACTGACACATGTTTGATGCCAGCATCAGATTTAGAAACTCATCATCACAAAGAGAAGCAGAGAATTTATGAGACAAGTTTAATTGGATGAACAAAGAACCTGTAAAGAGAAAGCAAGTATTAGCCCTGTCATAGGCAACAAAAATGATTCTAACTACTCCTCAGCTACAAAGCCCATCATGCTATATGAACTATGACATGCTAGTAAGGAGATATTTTGGTGGAACTGCTATCTCTATGTAATTAAAATAATGCCCAAGGTAAAGTTACTTACATTTTGGCACTTAGGAAATTATTTTTTAAAAGTTAAGCAAGATAAAGTAGATTGAAAGAAATCATAGTTTCAAAATGTAAATGCATGACATTTAGCATCTGCATTTTTTAATGAGTGAGAATTATGTTTTACAATGTTCTAATGCTGCTATGCAGATTAGTGCAGATTTAGAGACTGAAAGAAATAAACCATACCCTAAAGAAGTAAATTAGGAGTCAATCAAAGCAAACTGTTAGATTAGGTTATGATGTTCACTGCCTTCAGACATGCTGTTATTAAAAATGAAAAGGTACAGGAGAACATGTTTTTCAAAGCTTTCTATTAGCTTCACCCTAAGACATTTATTAGGTAATATTAACTTTAATTTTAGAATAAAAGCAAAATGCTGCAAGTTCAATTTAGAATGAACTGAAATAAAGAAGCAAGTCATCTTAGGACTTAAAGAAGCCTTGCTCTTCAGATGTTAAAATTGATTATTAGAGGCCTAAAATTTTGTATCAAATCTTACGATTATCAGCTAGGAAATCATATTTTATATTTCAATAGAATTATACTTTCCATCTTCTCATCTAGTTCCTACTTCTTAATAATGAAGGCATTATCTATGTTTGTAGCTTTATTTGAAAACACTGTCAGAGTGATGTCTTTTGGATCATAAAGCTAGGAAAAAGCCCTTCTGACACAGTTCTAGAAGAGTTTGAAAGATGCTAACTTCAGAGACTGTGACAATCAAGTGATCTTTTGCTCAAACTACGTATGTGTTGATTCAGGTGTAAGAGAGCATCAAAAAGAATTTTCTCCTGAGGTTTTGAAAGTCTTAGTGTATGTACTTAAGAACAAGGAGGACAATAAAATACCTCTCTATCATTTTGGCTCAATCCTATAGAAGGAACTGAAGATAATGATTAATCTGCAGAAGAGAAGGTTCTATGGGATCATGACGCTGCTGTCAACTATTTGTAAGGCTACTTAAGGGAAGTGAATGTTAACTATTTTAAGTGAGGGCTGAAAAGGTAAAACTGGGATGATATGGAGGCTAATAAAATTGTTCTGTTGACAAGAAGATTTACATTCCATCCTGAGATGTAAGCCCCCTCAGGAGGTAATGAATTCATTATCACTGAAGGGGATCAAGTATATTTTGAATATTCACTTACTGGATACTCAGAAAAGGAAATTCACATCCTGTCAAGTGGGGTCAACTAATCTATTGATGACTTGTGAAAAAAAATTTTCTAACTGTGATAATCTGTAAATATTTGAAGAGTCCAGTGCTATGCAAAAAAAAAAAAAAAACCACTTCTGGCTGTCATGAATGTATGAAATAACTGTGCCTATATTAAACATTTAGCTAAACATCCCAAAAACTAAATCTTTCACCTTATTAAGAAATGAACAAACAAGTTGAGATTGGTACATGGAAGAGAAATCTAGTGTACAACATATGGGCCTTCCTGAATTGAAGATACATTGATCAGAATCTGGGAAAGATTAGATTATGGGGCAGAGCAAAAGAAATGAACTAAGGAAAAATCCCCCAAATCTGTAGTGAATTCTCCCAATGCTTAGTAAATACTAAGTACAAAAACATAGGGCAAACACTGCAAGGAACAACAAGAAAGTATTCTTGGAGCAAATGTAGCATTGGGTAATTATAAACTGAATGACAATAGACAGTTATGGACTGTAGAAGTAGAAGGCATTCAAGTTCTAACCTTCTCAAGTACAGTGGGTTCGCTGAATAGGCTGGGCATCCTGTTGAGATAGCAGGGAACTCATGTACCGAATTAAAAAATAAGTGAAACCCTCAGTAAAAAATACTTTAAATAGTAATAAAGTTTTTATTAAAAGTTTAGAAACATCGTTAATCTACATGAATGATTTGATGAGTTGATCTACAGAAATGAATTGCTTCTGTAATTAAAATAAATGTTTTCTTTCTTTTATCTATTTATCTATCTATGATAAAAGATTTAAAAGAAACCAAAAGAGAAATGGAAATTACACATTTAAAGATTCATGTATATTTTACATTTGTAAAAGTTGAAGGCTGCAATACTTTAAGTAAAAATGTCTCTAGATAGGCTTAAAAACAAGAGAAAAGATTCAGGAACTTTGAAACACAGCAATAGATATTGATACTAGCAAATAGAGAAAAGTACAATGGCACAAATAGAACAGAGTTTCACTGACTGGTAGGATAATATGAAGTAGTTTAACAACAAGTAGTTGGATTTCATGGAGGATACAGGCAGGTGTCAGAAATTATATTTGAAGAAATGCTGAGCAAACATTTTTTATATTCATTTAAAATATCAGCATACATTTCAAGAAGCTGAATGAGTTCCAAGAAAAATAAAAAGTCACAGGCATATCATAGGTAAACAATGATATAGAGAAAATCTTAAAAGAATCTAGAAAAAAGACAAATTATAGGCAGAAAACAATGGCAATCAGAAAATGGTTTCTCATCAGAAGCAATGTAAACTAGAAGACAATGAAATAATATTTTAAAAGTGCTCAAAGGGGAAAATGAACAAAATTTATTACTTTATTCAGTAAAAATATTCTCCAAAAAAGAAAAATATTTTAAATAAAATTTTAAAAATCAGAGCTTACTGAATTCTAAATAACTTATGGATCAAAGGAAAAATAAAATCATCCTAAACAGGGCAATGATAAAAACACCAGTTACAAATTTTGTGAAACACAGTTAACAGTACTTAGATGTAAATTTATAGCAGTAAGGCTTATATTCATAAAGAGAAAAAGTTTAAATGATCAAACCCAGTGAGGACCCAGCCTGCCTGAATCCCTCCAGCCCTTAGGCATCATGGTCTGTCACAGGGGATAATAATGACACCTCAGTCTGGAAAGAAATTAGCTAATCTGGAATCAAGCTGGGAAGATGGCAGATCAATAAGCAGCAAAGTAAAGAGCCTCTGAGAGAAACAGCTCAGATGTTGGAATAAAACATCTTGGAGAAGAGCAGATGGAAGGAGCTGGATCTTTTTGACCCAGGAAAAAAGGGAAAAAACTAAAGGGGGAAAAAAGAAAGAAAAAAAAAGAAAAGAAAAACGTTGACTGAAGGCTGTAGTCAGACGTGCTCTCACCAGAGCTGGTCCCATTGTATAAGAAATGCCACTGGAATCTGAAGACGTGAGGTCATGGTGAAAGTGGGGGTTGGCAAGCCTGAGAACCTTGGAGGGAGGACACGGTCGTGGAGGGGAGCCGCAGAGTGGAAAACAGCACTGGCTTGGAGATCTTCCCTGGCTTGCAGTGAGTGTGGGCAACTCAGTCCTCCTGTGGGAGTAGGTGATTGGCCAGGGGACATTCTGGAGTTGGTCAGGATAAGCCTGGAACCAGAATTACAGTGGCTTCGGTAAGTCATTCCTAGTACACAGCAGATTGGTGAGAATTGCTTGGACTGAATCTCACTCCTGTGTGTAATCCAATAGCCAAGGACAAGGTCACCCTGATGCTATCCCTAACTGGCCCCTACCATGCAGCACACACTAAAATGGTGTGGTTGACTAGCTTAGAATGGAGGGGCAGCCTGTCCTTCCCCTGCTTGTACTCTAGACGTCACCAGAAATTTGGGGAGGGCAGCAATCCCTAGCCAGCATGCTTCAGAATAATTATAACCAATACAGAAGTGCTGGGGACCCCACTATCCACTTATCTGGAAGAAATCAGAAACATGACAAGAGGAAGAAATAAAAGGAAGTCTCCAGCCTCCAACTCAAACAGTACTGGCCCAGGAGAGGTAAACACAGAAGAGATCAGGGGTTGCACACCTATGGTTTCTGAAAAAGCAGCATCTGACATAAAGAGTAATCTTTGTAACATTATAAAAGAACTCAAAACAGAAATACTTATACAAGTAAAGGAAGATATAAGAAAAATAATAAAAGAAATGCTAAGTACCTCTCAAGAAGACACAGATGAAAGAATGGAGGAACAGAGAAAAAGGAGAGAAACCTTTGATGAAGAATATAAAAAATTATAGAACACATGAAACAGATTCAAAGAGATTACCAGGAAATTAAAAACTCTGTTGAAAGCTGGTAAAACTACTTGAAAGAAACTAAAGATAGACTGTCAGACCTTGAAGATAGGTTTCCAATGTGTGATCATGAAAGGAAGATCTCTTAAAATTAATAAGGAACCAGGAAGTAACAATACAAAGGCTGGAAGATGACAAGAGGATCTGTAACTTAAGAATAAAAAGTATGTGTGAAGAAGCAGGGGTAAACATAAATGAAATACAAAGGCTATTTACAGAAATAATTAAAGAAAACTTCCCAAGCATAAGAGAAGGAAATGATATTCAGATATAGAAGGCATACAGGACTCCAGCTAATTATAACCAAAACAGATCTACACCAAGACATAATAATCAAGATCCCATAAATTAAACACAAGAACAGAATATTAAAAGCTGTCAGAGAAAAGAAACAGATCACCTATAAAGGAAAACCCATCAGGATCATGACAGACTTCTCGACACAAACCATCAAATCAAGAAGAGCTTGGAGCAAACTAGTCCAAACCTGGAAAGAAAATAACCTCCAACTCAAATTGATGTACCCTGCAAAACTATCTCTCAAAATTAATGGAGAAACAAGTTACTTCCATGACAAAGAGCAACTGGGGGAGTTAGTGACCACCAATCCAACCCTATAAAAAATACTGAAGGACATTCTAGAGAGAGAGAGAAGAATAAGACCATAGTTTCATGAACAGTAGCAGAAGGGGCTCACAAAAAGGGGCAGACCATGGAATGAAGGGGAAAAGTAGACAACCAAAGGCAGAAAAATAGCATGACAGAGAAGAGGCAGAGAAGATTGGCCATAATTGCTAACATGAATGGCCTCAATACATTAATAAAAAGAAACACAAGCAGTTTGGATCAGGAGATAGGGTCCATCAAGATGCTCTATATAAGAAATATATTTAACCTAAAAAAGGGTTTATGGACTGAAAATCAAAGATGAGAAAATAATGCTCTATGTGACAGGGAACCAGAAAAAGATGGATGTAGCTTGCCATTCAGCTGCAGATTGTTTGGAAAGACATAACACTTTTATACAATGGAGAACTACTCAGCTAAAAGGAAGGAAAACCTTGAGGCTCTTGTAGGTAGGCAGAAATCATGCACAAGGACTCTGGGCTCATTTGGGCTGGCTTGGGGAGAGCTTAAGACCAGCACTGCCAGCGGTTGAGTTCATATCCAACCCCCATAGGACAGGTGATTGTGCTCCAAGGCTTCTGCCATCCCCAGTACTCCATGCCCAACTTCTACCCCTAAATTTAATGAGCCAAGTGCCTGCAGGGGAGATGAGACTGCTACAGGAGCTGAGGGTGCAGGAGGTGATTCACAACATCCCTAGAGGAAGCATTGGAATACAATTCAAACCAAGGCAATAAACAAAAATGACAAAAGGAAAGATCAAAAGGCAGGCTCAAATATCCAGCCCATCCCAAGGAAGACTAGGAACCATGTCATGGAAGAAAATAGAAGCGATACACCTGAAATGACTGAAATGATATTAACTGAAATAAAGAAGAAACTAGAGGAAGCTATGGAGAAATTCAAATCAGAAATAATGGCCCAGGTAAAAGAAGAAATGATAAAAATAGTAAAAGAAATAGTGAACACATCTAGTGAAGACACAGATAAAAAATTAGAGGAACAAAGCAAACAGACAGAATCCCTGAATGAACACTATAAGAAACAAATAGAATACATAAAGCAGATTCAAAGAGATATACACGAAATCAAAAATTCTATTGAAAGCTGTCAAAACTGCCTCAAAAAAAGTGAGGATAGAATATCAGATCTTGAGGATAAGATCGCAGCTAGTGAACAGGAAAGGAAAGATCTTTTAAAAAAAACAAAGAGTCAGAAAATAACAATTCAACAGCTGCAAGATGATGAAAAGAAAAATAACATAAGATTAATAGGAATAAATGAAAAAGAAGGGGACAGCCCAAATGATATAAAGAGGATATTTATATAAGTAAGAGCTGAAAACTTCCCAAACATGAGAATGGAAACTGACATTTGGATTACTGAAGCATATAAAACTCCAAATAACCATAACCAAAATAAAACTACACCCAGACACATAATAATCACCATCCCAGAAATCCACCATAAGAACAGAATACTAAAAGCTGTTAGAAAGAAAAGACAGATCACCTATAAAGGAAAGCCTATCAGAATCACAGCAGATTTCTCAACATAAACAATGAAGTCAAGAAGAGCATAGAGTGAAGTATTTCAGATCCTAAAGGACAACCACTTTCCAACCCAGACTGATGTACCCTGCAAAACTGTCCTTCATAATGGATGGAGAAATAAGATAATTCCATGACAAAGAACAGCTGAAAAACTTCATGAACATCAAACCAACCCTACAAAGAATACTGAAAGATATTCTAGACACACATAGGGTAAAAACACCAAGCAAGGCAGATAATTAAACAGAATGGAAAGCTAAAGATACAACAGAAGAAAGATAACATGTCAACAATAAACCAATATGTAACACTTATAACCATTAATGTAAATGGCCTCAACTCACCAATCAAAAGAAACAGACTGGCAGAATGGATCAAGAAACAGCATCCAACCATATGCTGTCTACAAGAAACCCATCTAATCAAAAAGGAAACCCATAGACTGACAGTCAAAGGATGGAAAACAATAACAATACTTCATGCAAGAGGAAACCAAAAAAAAGCAGGAGTAGCTATCCTGTTTGCAGACAATCTGAACTTCAAACCAAGAATGATCCAAAGAGATAAAGAAGGTCACTACATACTAGTTAGGGGAAAATTTCAAGAGGAACAGATAACAATCTTAAATATATATGCATCAAATTCCAGAGCACCCAGCTATACAAAGCAAATATTAACAGAAATGAAAAATCAAATAAGCAATAACACAATTATAACTGGAGATTTTAATGCTACATTGACACAAAGGGACAGATCAACTAGACAGAAAATAAGCAAAGAAATAACAGAACACAATCACACCTGTGAACAAATGGACTTGATAGACATATACAGAGTTTTCCATCCAACAATATCAGCATATACATTCTTCTCAGCAGTACATGTGATATTCTCTAAAATAGACCATATACTAGCCCACAGAACATATTTAAGTAAATGCAAAAGAATTGAAATTATCCCATGCATGTTATCCAATCATAGTGCCATGACACAAGAAATTAATGATAAAAGAAACTTCAAAAACCTAACAAACACATGGAAACTGAATAATACACTCTTGAGCAATCAGTGGGTCACAGAGGAAATTAAAGAGGAAATTAAACAATATCTACAAGCAAACTAAAATACAAACACAACTTACTGGATTTTGTGGGATGCAATGAAAGCAGTCCTGAGAGGAAAATTTATTGCATTGAGTTCCCACATCAGGAAGACAGAACGAACACAAATAAGCAACCTGATGCTACAACTCAAACATCTAGAAAAAGAAGAGCAAGCCAACCCCAAAGCCAAAAGAAGGGAGGAAATTATAAAGATCAGAGCAGAAATCAAAGTGATAGAGTCTAAGAAAACAATTCAAAGAATCAATGAATCAAAGAGTTGGTTCTTTGAAAGAATAAATAAAATTGATAATCCCCTAGCCAATATTATTTTAAAAAAGGAAAGAAAAAACTCAAATTCATGCAATAAGGAATGAAAAAGTTGAAATTACTACAGACTTGGTGGAAATACAGAAGATCATCAACACCTATTTCAAAAACCTCTACATTCATAGGTTCGATAACTCAGAAGAAATAGACAGATTCCTAGATGCATATGAACTACCGAAGCTGGATCAGGAAGATATAACACTGCTGAATAACCCAATTTCTATTACTGAAATTGAAAATGTAATTAAGTCCTTGCCAACAAAGAAGAGCCCAGGCCCAGATGGATTCACTGTGGAATTCTACAAGAAATATAAAGAAGACTTAATTCCGACACTCCTCAAACTCTTCAATGAAAGTGAAACAGAAGAAATTCTCCCTAAGTCATTCGTGGAAGCAAATATTACTTTAGTACCAAAACCCGAGAAAGATCCAACTAAAGAAGAGAACTATAGGCCAATCTCCCTGATGAACATAGATGCAAATATTCTCAATAAAATATTAGCAAACAGGATGCAGCAAATCATCCAAAAGATTATACACTACGACCAAGTGGGATTCATCCCAGGAATGCAGGGATGGTTCAATATGCGTAAATCAATAAATGTAATCCACCATATCAATAGAGCCAAAAGAAAGAACCGCATGATCATCTCTATAGATGAAGAAAAAGCTTTTGATAAAGTCCAACACTCATTCATAATAAGAACATTACATAGAATGGGAATAGATGGTCTTTACCTCAATATCATAAAGGCCATCTATGACAAACCAACAGCTAACATCATATTAAATGATCCAAAACTGAAAGCATTTACCTTAAAATCAGGCACAAGACAAGGATGTCCCCTACCACCACTCCTATTAAACATAGTACTGGAAATACTAGCTAGAGGAATTATCCAAGAGAGAGAAATAAAAGGAGTAAAGATAGGAAAAGAGGAAGTTAAATTATCATTATTTGCAGATGACATGATACTTTATATAGAAGACCCCAAAAACTCCATTGAAAAAATCCTAGATATAATAAATAAATTCAGGAATGTAGCTGGATATAAAGTCAATACTCAAAAATCAATAGCATTCCTATATACTAACAACAAAAATACTGAGAGAGAAATAAGTGAAGCCACACCCTCCACACTAGCATCCAAAAAAATTAAATACTTAGGAATTAATCTCATGAAAGAAGTAAAAGAGCTATAAAAGGAAAATTATAATACCCTGAAAAAGGAAATTTAAGAGCACCTCAGAAAATCAAAAGACATCCCCTGTTTATGGATAGGAAGAACAAGCATTGTGAAAATGGCCATTCTCCCAAAATTACTATACAGATTCAATGCAATCCCAATCAAAATACCACTAACATACCTCATGGATCTAAAGAAATCACTCCTAAAATTCATCTTGAACCAGAAGAGACCTAGAAGAGCAAAGGCAGTTCTAAGCAGCAAACGCAAGGCAGGAGGCATCACAATCCCTGACTTGAAATTATACTACAAAGCTACTGTAATAAAATCAACATGGTACTGGAATAAAAACAGACCTGAAGATCAATGGAATAGATTGAAAGATACAACCACAACTGCAAACTCACTGAACCACCTCATCTTTGATAAAGGGGCCAAACATGCTCGCTGGAAGAATGACAGTGTCTTTAACAAATGGTGCTGGAATAATTGGATATCCATATGCAGAAGACTAAAACTAGACCCATGCCTATCACCATGTACTAAACTAAAATCTAAATGGATCAAAGATCTAAATCTTAAAACAGAAACACTAAATCTGTTGGAAAGCAAAGTAGGTAAAAACCTCGAAGATATAGGGGTAGGTAGAGAATTCATGAACAAGAATCAAACTGCATGGGGGATACTCCCCAGAATCAATAACTGGGACTATATCTTATTAAAGAGTTTCTGCATGTCAAAAGAAATTTTGGGCACAGTGAAAAGAAAACCCACAAATTGGGAAAAAATCTTAATGGACTGTCTGTCAAAGGACTTCTGTCTAGAACTTATAAAGAATTAAAAAAAATCAGACCCTCAAAATTCAAAGACCCAATTCAAAAATGGGCATCTGAAATGAATACACAGTTCTCAGATGAAGAAACACAAATGGTAAATAAATACTCGAAAAAATGTTTATCATCATTAGTCATGAGAGAAATGCAGATTAAAACTACACTGAGATTCCATCTCACCCCAGAAAGAATGGGCAGGATAGAAAAAACTACCAACAACAAGTACTGGAGAGGCTGTGGGGAAAAAGGAACTCTTCTGCACTGTTGGTGGGAGTGTAGACTGGTGCAATCACTGTGGAGGTCAGTCTGGAGATCCTCAAAAAACTGGGCCTGGAGGTCCCATTTGACCCAGCTATTCCACTTCTAGGCATATTCCCAGAAGAACTGAAAACATCATACCACAGTGATATATGTGCACCCAGTTTAAAGCAGCACAATTTGTAATAGCCAGATCTTGGAAACAACCTAAGTCCCCATCAACTGAGGAATGGATTAAAAAGTTGTGGTACTTTTATACAATGGAGTACTACTCAGCTATAAAGAATGATCACATTGAGATATTTATAAATAAATGGACATGATTTGAGACCATACTCATAAGTGAAATAAACCAAACTCACATGTGTAAATCCATATAGTCTCCCTAGTATGAGAGTTGGCAAGAGCATATATGATTTTATGGTAATCCTAATTTCCAATTTTATTGCTTTGAAGCCTTTCAATGTTTTCATTCATCAGTTGGAATGTTTTTAAACTGTTTTGTTTGTCTTTATTATGTGTGATGGTATGAACAGCTGTTTTGCAGAAAACAAAACATTATGGCAGCCATTGCTGATTTAATATCATCTTGCTTAGAAGTCCTACCATGCTTCTACTCTGCTATTACCATAGGTTCTATCATGTTGTGTCTCACTGGGATTTTAATATATGTGATAGTATGAAAAAATATTTTTATTGAAAATGAGACATTATAGTAGCCATTGATCATTCTCTGTTATTCGGTTCAGAATGTCCTGTAATTTTTTCATTCTTTTGAATGGCTTTATACTATTTTGTTATGTTTGATATTATTGTGTTTGAAAGTATGCTCAACTATAGCAGAGAAAGAGATATTTTTATAGCTACCATTAATGGCCCGTTGTCTTATTGTAAAGTGTTGTGTTGCTTATGTTGTTCTGTTCTGATATGCTTTGTTTGCCTTCTTTTGTTTTAGTCTCTTAAAAAAAAAAGAAAAATCTTAAGCAAAGTAAAAGGAAAAATTTGTTTGCTGAAGCAAACAAAACAAAGCAAATAACTATATTAACCTTATTTGAGAAAAAATGAAAGATATAGTTAAATTGACAACAATTATAACAAACAAGGCAATTATAACAAACAAACAAGATGAGAGACAAATTAATTGCAAACAGCACAGATTCAAAATAGTAAAGAGAAACTAAGAACAAGGAGAAACATAGAGATCTGATTGTTTTGGTTGGGAAATATTAGCAAATCTTTACTAATACATTTTGTGATCAAAAAAGCTTTGTGATATGGAGAATATGATCAGTAGAAATACTAAGCATCAGTTCAGAGACAAACTATGTGCTTTAAAAATTAAATAT
>PVJX010013866.1:0-46323 GCA_004027295.1 Dolichotis patagonum
TGTGCTGCTATAAACATGGGTGCACATATATCAATGTGGTATAATGTTTTCAGTTCTTCGGGGAATATGCCTAGAAGTGGAATAGCTGGGTCAAATGGGACTTCCAAACCCAGCTTTTTGAGGAATCTCCAGACTGAACTCCACCGTGGTTGCACCAGTCTACACTCCCACCAACAGTGCAGAAGAGTTCCTTTTTCCCCACAGCCTCTCCAACACTTGCTGTTGGTAGTGTTTTCTATCCTGGCCATTCTTTCTGGGGTGAGATGGAATCTCAGTGTGGTTTTAATTTGCATTTGTCTCATGACTAATGATGATGAACATTTTTTCATGTATTTATTTTCCATTTGTATTTCTTCATCTGAGATCTGTGTATTCATTTCAGATGTCCATTTTTGGATTGGGTCTTTGAATTTGGAAGGTCTGTGTTTTTTTTTTTTTTTTAATTCTTTATGAGTTCTAGACAGAAGTCCTTTGTCTGAGGGACAGTCCACTAAGATTTTTACCCAATTTGTGGGTTTTCTTTTCACTCTGCTGGAAATCTCTTCTGACATGCAGAAACTGTTTAATAAGATGTGGTCCCAGTTATTGATTCTGGGAAGTATTTCCCGTGCAGTTTGATTCTTGTTCATGAATTCTCTACCTACCCCTATATCTTTGAGATTTTTACCTACTTTTTCTTCCAACAGATTTAGTTTTTCTGTTTTAATATTTAGACCTTTGATCTATTTAGATTTTAGTTTAGTACATGGTGATAGGCATGGGTCTAGTTTTAGTCTTCTGCATATGGATAGCCAATTTTTCCAGCACAATTTGTTAAAGAGACTGTCATTCTTCCAGCGAGGATGTTTGGCTCCTTTATCAAAGGTAAGGTGGTTGAGTGAGTTTGTGGTTGTGGTTGTATCTTCCAATCTATTCCATTGATCTTCAGGTCTGTTTTTATTCCAGTACCATGTTGATTTTATTACTGTAGCTTTGTAGTATAATTTCAAGTCAGGGATTGTGATGCCTCCGGCCTTGCCTTTGCTGCTTAGAATTGCCTTTGCTGCTTAGAATTGCCTTTGCTATTCTAGGTCTCTTCTGGTTCCAGATGAATTTTAGGAGTGATTTCTCTAGATCTATGAGGTATGTTGGTGATATTTTGATTGGGATGGCATTGAATCTGTATAGTAAGTTTGGGAGAATGGCCATTTTCACAATGTTTGTTCCTCTTATCCATGAACAGGGGATGTCTTTTCATTTTTCTGAGGACCTCTTCAATTTCTTTTTTCAGGGTATTATAATTTCCCTTTTATAGCTCTTTTACTTCTTTTGTGAGATTAATTCCTAAGTATTTCATTTTTTGGATGCTAGTGTGAAGGGTGTGGCTTTTCTTATTTCTCTCTCAGTATTTTTATTAGTGTAAGGAATGCTATTGATTTTTGAGTATTGACTTTGTATCCAGCTACATTGCTGAATTTACTTATATCTAGAAGTTTTTCAATGGAGTTTTGGGGGTCTTCTATGTAAAGTATCATGTCATCTGCAAATAGCTATAGTTTAACTTCCTCTTTTCCTATCTTTGTTCCTTTTATTTCTCTCTCTTGTCTAATTGCTCTGGCTAGTATTTCCAGTACTATGTTGAATAAGAGCAGTGATAGGGGACATCCTTGTCTTGTACCTAATTCTAAGGTAAAGGATTTCAGTTTTTGGTCATTTAATATGATGCTGGCTGTTGGTTTCTCATATATGGCCTTTATCATATTGAGGTAAAGACCATCTGTTCCAATTCTCTGTAAGGTTCTTATCATGAATGAATGTTGGACCTTATCAAAAGCTTTTTCTGCATCTATAGAGATGATCATGTGGTTCTTACTTTTGGCTCTATTGATATGGTGGATTACATTTATTGATTTACATATGTTGAACCATCCCTGCATTCCTGGGATGAATACCACTTGTTCGCTGTGTATAGTCTTCTTGATGATTTGCTCCATGCTGTTTGCTAATATTTTATTGGGAATTTTTGCATCTATGTTCATTATGGAGATTGGCCTATCATACTCTTTTTCAGTTGGGTCTTTATCAGGTTTTGGTACTAGAGTAATATTTGCTTCCAGGAATGACTTAGGAAGAATTGCTTCCCTTTCAATTTCATTGAAGAGTTTGAGGATGTTGAAATTAAGTCTTCTTTGTATTTCTTGTAGAATTCCACAGTGAATCCATCTGGGCCTGGGCTCTTCTTTGTTGGCTAGGACTTAATTACACTTTCAATTTCATTGATAGAAATTGGGTTATTCAGCAGTTTTATATCTTCCTGATCCAGCTTCAGTAGTTCATATGTATCTAGGAATCTGTCTATTTCTTCTGTGCTATTGAACCTATGAGAATAGAGAGTTTTGAAATAGGTGTTGATGATCTTCTGTATTTCCACAGAGTCTGTAGTTATTTCATCTTTTTCATTCCTTATTGCATGAATTTGAGTTTTTTCTTTCCTTTTTAAAATAAGGTTGGCTAGGGGTTTATCAGTTTTACTTATTCTTTCAAAGAACCAACTCTTTGATTCATTGATTCTTTGAATTGTTCTCTTAGACTCTATTGCATTAATTTCTGCTCTGATCTTTATAATTTCCTCCCTTCTTTTGGCTTTGGGCTTAGCTTGTTCTTCTTTTCTTAGATGTTTGAGTTGTAGCATCAGGTTGTTTATTTGTGTTTGTTCTGCCTTCCTGATGTGGAAACTGAGTGTAATAAATTTTCCTCTGTGTACTGCTTTCATTGCATCCCACAAATTCTGGTAAGTTCTGTTTGTATTTCTGTTTGCTTGTAGATATTGTTTTATTTCTTCTTTAATTTCCTCCATGACCCACTGATTGCTCAAGAGTGTATTACTCAAGAGTGTATTACTCAGTTTCCATGTGTTTGTGAGTTTTTGCTGTTGCTTTTATCCTTAATTTCTAGTTTTATGGCACTATGATCCAGTAACATGCATGGGATAATTTCAATTCTTTTGCATTTACTTAAATATGTTTTGTGGGCTAGTATATGGTCTATTTTAGAGAATGTCCCATGTACTGCTGAGAAGAAAGTATATTCTGATGTTGTTTGATGGAAAAGTCTATATACATCTATGAAGTCCATTTGTTCATAGGTGTGATTCAGTTCTGTTATTTCTTTGCTAATTTTCTGTCTAGTGGATCTGTCCCTTTGTGTAAATGGCATGTTAAAATCTCCTGTTATAATTGTGTTATTGCTTGTTTGATTTTTCATTTCTGTTAATATTTGCTTTGTATAGCCATGTGCTCTGGAATTTGGTGCATATATATTTAAGATTGTTATCTCTTCCTCTTGAAGTTTTCCCCTAACTAGTATGTAGTGACCTTCTTTAACTCTTTGGATCATTCTTTATTTGAAGTTCACATTGTCTGCAAACAGGATAGCTGCTCCCGCTTTTTTTTGGTTTCCTGTTGCATGAAATATTGTTTTCCATCCTTTAGCTTTCAGTCTATGGGTTTCCTTTTGGGTTAGATTGGTTTCTTGTAGACAGCATATGGTTGTATGTTGTATCTTAATCCATTCTGCCAGTCTGTTTCTTTTGATTGGTGAGTTGAGGCCATTTACATTAATGGTTATAACTGTTATATATTGGTTTATTGTTGACATGTTATCTTCCTTTTGTTTTATCTTTACCTTTCCATTCTGTTCAATTGTCTGCCTTGCTTGGTGGTTTTATCCCATGTGTATCTAGAATGTCTTTCAGTATTCTTTGTAGGGTTTGTGTGGTGTTCATGAAGTTTTTCAGCTGTTCTTTGTCATGGAAGTATCTTATTTCTTCATCCATTTTGAAGGACAGTTTTTCAGGGTACTTCAGTCTGGGTTGGAAGTGGTTTTCCTTTAGGATCTGAAATACTTCACTCCATGCTCTTCTTGACTTCATTGTTTGTGTTGAGAAGTCTGTTGTGATTCTGATAGGTTTTCCTTTATAGGTGATCTGTCTTTTCTCTCTAACAGCTTTTAGCGTTCTGTTCTTATGGTGGATTTCTGGGATGGTGATTATTATGTGTCTGGGTGTAGTTTTATTTTGGTTATGGCTATTTGGAGTTCTATATGCTTCACTGATCCAAATGTCAGTTTCCATTCTCATGTTTGGGGAAATTTTCAGCTATGACTTCTGTAAATATCCTCTTGATATCATTTGGGCTGTTCCCTTCTTTTTCATTTATCCCTATTAATCTTATGTTATTTTTCTTTGCATCATCTTATAGCTGTTGAATTGTCATTTCTTGATTCTCTGTTATTTTTAAAAGATGTTTCCTTTCCTGTTCACTAACTGCGATCTTATCTTTGAGGTCTGAAATTCTATCTTCATTTTCCTTGAGGTGGTTTTGACAGCTTTTAATAGAATTTTTGATTTCCTGTATATCTCTTTGGATCTGCTTTATGTATTGTGTTTGTTTCTTATAGTGTTCACTCAGGGATTCTATCTGTTTGCTTTGTTCCTCTAATATTTTAGCTGTGTCTTCAGTAGATGTGTTCACTATTTCTTTCACTACTTTTATCATTGCTTCTTTTACTTGGGCAATTGTTTCTGATTTGAATTTCTCCATAGCTTCTCCTAGTTGCTTCTTTATTTCAGTTGATATCATTTCAGTCATTTCAGGTGTACGGATTCTATTTTCTTCGGTACATGGCTTCTAGCCTTTTTTGGGATGGGCTGGAGATTTTAGCCTGTTTTTTGTTCTTTCCTTTTGTCATTTGTCTTTATTTCCTTGGTTTGAGTGTTGTTCCGAAGCTTCCTCTGGGTGTGTCAAATCACCTCCTGCACCCTCAGCTCCTGGAGCAGTCTCAGCTCCCTTGCAGGCTTTTGGCTCCCTAAACTGAGAGGGGGATGCTGAGTGTGGTGAACTGGGGTTGACAGAAACTCCTGGGCACAATTCCCTGTCCTAGGGGTGTGGATATGAACTCAATTGCTGGCAGTGCTGATTAAGCTCTCCCCAGGCCAGCCCAAAGGGGCCTAGAGTCCTCCTGTGTGGTCTCCTCCTCCTGAACTGAAAGAAAGCCGCTGGGCATGGTGGACTGAGGCCCTGTAATCTGCTGGGCCTGGTCCAGCATCCCTGGTAGCTCCCCAGAAACTCAAACTCCTAGAGCGCAGGTCTGCAACTCTCCCTGGAGCACTGGGACTCACCTTGCGCAGTCCCACTCCCCTGCAGGCTCTTGGCTCCCTAAATTGAGAGGTGGAAGCTGGGTGTGGAGAACTGGGGCCAGTGGAAACCCCGGAGCACAGTCCCCTGCCCTAGGGGGTTGGATATGAATTCAACTGCTGCAGTGCTGGTTTTAAGCTCTCCCCAGGCCAACCCAAAGGGGCCTAGAGTCCTCCTGTGAGGTCTCTACCTCCTGTACTCAGGCAATCCCAATTCCCCTGCAACCACCAGTTTTTAATCCATAACAATACCTGAGATGCACAAATTGTAACTAAGAAAGTGTATTTTTGCTCATGGTTTTGGAGGTTTTAGTATATGGTAAGCTGACCTGTGTTTTTGGGGCCTGTGATGAGACAATATTAGAGCATAAATATGTAGTTCAGGAAGCTACTCACCTCATGGCATTCAGGAAGAAAAGAGAAAGAAAGGGATCAAAGTTCTTATATTCTTTTCAAGGGCACACTTGCAGTGACTAACTTCCTTCTACTAGGCCCAGCCTCATAAGGATTTTACCACCTCCTAATAATACCATAGGCTGGGACCAAGCCTATGGTACATGGATTTTTGGGAGAACATTGAAGTTCTCAACTATAACATTGAGTTAATAATGAGAAGTTACTAGTATATATTTGGTTAAATAAAGAATGGAGAAAATGTAAATCTCCAGAACCTGGAACCACATAATATCATCTTGATTAGGGTAAATCTCCAGAACCTGCAACCACATAATATCATCTTGATTAGGGCTGTGGTCACCAAAGAAAGGTATCCCAAAGTGAGCTGTCACCTAGAGAAGATGGAAGGAGACAAACAGTTTGACTTTCTTTCTCCTACTCTCTAATACTTCCCCTGTGCCTCTCATTGGACTAATTTATTCTGAGGCCACTGTTGTTGCCAGGGTCCTAGGTCAGGGTGGGTCCTGACATTAGGGAGACCAAACAGACCAAGTTCAGCCTATTGCCATGGGAATTAGATGGAAAAGTAATGGAGTAAAGCAGGAAGAAAATTTATTCAGTACAGCCATACTAAGAAGACAAAGGATTCCTAGCATTCTCTATGCTATCTTCAAGGAAGTGGGTCAAGAAGTATGCACAGTCAGGCCATCTTGGTCAAACTATGATCTGCTTGACCATTATCTCAAGATTACCTATATAGATCCTTGTCTGTGGTTATAAGAAAGATGAGGCTCCTGGGGTGAGGCTTGGGGGTAATTATGACTTATACAATATTTATCAACCAGATCTGTTTTTTTCTGGAATCCAAAGTGCAGGAGAATATGACTCAGGAAATAACAAGTGAGAAAAAAGAGCAAATAGTTATGTTTTAACTATTCATATTTCTTTGTTTAGAAAAGTTTCAAATAGCTAGGCGTGGTGTAATCCTAGCATTCAGAGAAAAAAGAGTAAATTCCTTCAGGTTTAGAGCAATGGCCTCTAGGTGTTGTTACACCTAGAGGTGTACACCTTGTTACAGCTGTTGGTTGGAATTCTGGAACGGGATGTTGTAAAAGCTGATGATTGACAATCTATGCAAAGGGGCTGAGGATTTAGCTCAGCGGCATCAGCATCAATACCTGCCTGGCAAGCACAGGGTTGTGAGTTTGATCCCTGCTACCAAAAAAAAAAAAAAAAAAGGAAAGACAATCTATGGATTAGGAGCTCTTGGACAAACTAATCTTACTTAGTTTTATTGGAGTTGGATGTGTGTTATAAAAGCATAAATAAATAGATTAGCTGCCTACTTAATTAAGTATTTCATTATGCATATTTTAGGCAGATCTGAATCTACAGGTTTAGTTATGGTTGGATCTGCATTATCCCCTAAAAGCTCATGTGTTGAAGGCTTGATTCCCATTGCAGCAGCATTCAGAGGTGAGGCCTTCAGAAGGTGCTTGGATCCTGAGCGCTCTGATCTCATCTGTGGAGGTATCTACTTATAGATTCGTAACTTAATGGGCTAGTGGAAAGTATTGGCTACTGTAGGGTGTGTGGCCTGTGGAGAAAGTAGGTCACTGGGGGCATGCTCCTGAAGGGTGTATTTTGCCACTGGCCTCTGCCTCTGTTTGCTGGCAACTAAGATGGCAAGCTGCTTTATTCTACCATGACACATCCACCAGGATGTACTGTCTTGTCTTGGGCCCTAAAGCAACGAAACCAAACAACCATGGCTACACTTTTTGAAATCATGAGCCAAAATAAATCTTTCCTCCTGTTAGTTTTTTAATCTCGGGAATTCTTGTCACAATGCAAAAAAGCTAACACAAGTTTCCACTCTATGAACACCCAATGACTGAATAGTGTCATTATTACATCATAGAAAATTTTTCTGTGACTGCTTTTTTTTTTATTGGTAGAAACAGAATTATTACAGAGTAATTACACACCTATAGAAAGAAAATTACAGAGTAATTATACACCTATAGAAAGAAAATAATTCCAATCCTTACTAAAGTAGATTGATGACCATGCTATATCATAGAAATTCTCCAAGTGTACAATATGAATTCAACTTCTCTCTCTTTTTTTCCTTTTTTGGTACTGGGGATTGAACTCACGACCTCACACTTGCCAGGCAGGCACTTATTCCACTGAGCTAAATCCTTGGCTCTCTCTTACTAATATTTTACAAATACGTTTTGAACAACATACCAGATTTTCATTGTTCATAAATGGATTTTCAAACTCCCCCTTTTTGAGACAGAGTCTTGTTATATATCCCAAGCTGGCCTTATGTAGTCAAGGCTGGCCTCAAACTCATGGCAATCCTTCTGCCTTAGCCTCCTGAATGCTAGGATTACACCATGCCTAGCTATTTGAAATTTTTCTAAACAAAGAAATATGAATAGTTAAAACATAAAACACTGATTTTCTTTGTTTACATAAGAAAAAAAAAACGATAACACTGAATATTGTTATAAAGATCAATTTAGAGGCCTGGGATGTAGCTCAGCAGTACAGCACCTGACTGGCAAACGTGAGGTCCTGCATTTGATTTTCTGTACTCCCTGCTCCCTCGGCCTTCCCCCAAGAAAGAAGTATCAATTTAACTCACACTAGAAAAATAGACTTGGGTTTGTCTTGGTCTGTTTTGTGTTGGTATAATTGACAATATATTGACAATAAATTGAACAAAATTTATTGTCTCATGGTCCTAGCAGCTGGAAAGTTTAAGATAAAGGGGCTAGCATCTGATAAAAGCCTTTTTGCAGCCTAGAAGAGTAGAAGGAATGAGGGAGGGAAAGAAGAAAAGAGGGAGGGAAGGATGGAGGGAGGAGGGAAACAGAGAGAAAGTCACCAAACTTGCTTATTCTTTTATGAGGAACCCACCACTCTTTGATAATGAATGCACTCTTGTGATGGAATTAATTCATGAGAGCAGAACCCTCTTGGCCTAGTCAAGCCTCAAATGTCCTACCTCCCAACACTGCTGCACTGAAATTTAAATATGCCTGCTTTGAGGGAGACACATTCATATCATAGCAGGTTAAAAGCTAAATGTTCATTTCATGTGGATTCTATGACTTTGTGTTTTTATTTGACAGTCAAATATAATGTAGCAATTTAGGAGTTATTCAGATGATATTCTAAGCATATATACTTCCAAAAGCCATGCATATTTAAGATGATTCATGAACAGCAAACTTGACATAGGAACACATTTTGAAAATGACTATGTCCTGGCAACGGGTTTTATGTGCCAATTTATGTCAATTTCTCAACTTTCCACCCTCTAATTATTTATTCCAATTATAAGCTTTCTAAAAAGGAATGCCTATGAGGAAACCAGAAATTTTCCTCTCAAAATCCTACAGTATGACAATTGATATTTTTAAAAAATGTTGAGTAAGTAGGAAACCAACAGATGTAAACAGGAAATGAATGATCTAAGTTGGCAAATATGACTGCTTTATACAGAGGTGTTTTTTTTTTCTGTTATTATGTAGAAAGCATTAGTAAGATATTTTTGTAAAACTAAATAACTCAGACCAGTTGCCAAGTTCTTGAAATTAATCTTTAGAATCTGTTAACATCTTTTTAAAAAAATCAAAGTACTAGATTTTATGTTAAATTTAACTTTGTTAAATTCCAGTAAAAAACCTGATTTTTAAAACATTTTTTTATTAATTCTATATTTTTACAGCACATAGTTATTGCATTTATCTTGAAGAAGTACTGCATCCACATATTACATCTTGTTCATTTTGCTCCTCCTTCCTTGCTTTCTTTTCCCTCCTTCCTATCTCCACAATCTGCATCTGTTTCTAAATATCTGTTTTATTTTGCTTTTTAAAGTATTACATTGTACATCTGTCATATTGGAGAAACCACGTAACAAGTAACTTCATCTGACAGATCTGATTTTCTAAAAAAGAAACCTATCCTACGGAAAGACATGAAGTTAGTCTTTGAGGAAGAGAGAAAAGTTTGACCTTTAAATGAGGAAAAATGACCTGTAATAGAAATTCTTGGACAGATCACCTTTTTTGAGTGTCAGTGTTCTAAACAGCTTGATGTTTTGAATTAGAACAGTTGCATTCCTTATCGTTCTTTGTTTCTAAACATTTCACAACTTTTCAGGGTATGTTTTTGGCACGTGTATAGGACATCAATAACAAAATTTGTCAAAAGCAAATGAGCAGTTGCAAACAAATACAACAGGAGGATTCACGGGAAAGATCACAAAAGATTGCTGAAGATATCCAAGATGCTGCTCAGAGATGGTTTGAAACTATACAGAATTGTGACAAAGCCCTTATGAGTCACTATGCTCAAATAATACCAGATAATATTCCAAATATCCTTCAGCAAGCTTGCTTTCCTTGTCACCAGTTAGAAAATTGCACACAGATTCGCGTGCGCATTGTCATAAACACAATGTGCACCAGCACTGTACACTCACTTCAGTCCCCAGATTAGCTGGTGCAACTCAAGATATTTTTTCTACTCCAGATTGCTTTCTCATTGTTAAGTTTGCCATATATAGCAGAGTACTCCATGCTTGGTAGCTAACCGTTCGCTTAATTTGGCAAGTGAGCTGGTGGAGTTACGTATCACTTCGGCAGCGATGCTTTCGCAATGTCTGCCTTGTAGAGTCTATTCGTTTATATTGATTCTTACTTATCTTATTTCTCGACCACCTATCACCAAAAGGCATACATTCCAGTACAGACAATAGACGCAAGAAGTTAATACTCTTGTATGGAATGAGAGGAGAAAAATACAACCCAGCCCAAGAATTTCTGAAAGTCCTTCGCTAATTTGACTTTTCTCTTCGGGCAAGTTCATTGCTAGTGAAATTCCTAGACAGGCAAGGGAAGGAGACGGGTGACATACGAAGAAGCTGGAGTTGGAGACTTTGCGGGGCTTGGGGACCTTACGAGTAGGGAGGGATATATTTATTTCGGAGGCGTTGGGCAAGAGGGCGAACCACAAATACTGAGCTCAGGTAGGCAGGCGGCTGCCGCGGCTCGGAGCTTCGCAAAGCCAGGACCCGCGCAGAGCAACCTGCCGCAGGGGCGGCCCCGGCCCCGCCCTCGCGCCCGCGCGGCGCGCCCTTGTCCTCGCCCCCGCCCCCTCCCCTGCGGGGAGCGCCAGATCCCTGCGCGAGCGGGGGGCGGGGACGACACGGGGCGTGGCTCGAGTCAGCCCCGCCCCTTTCCGCCCTGCCCCGCCCCGCCACCCCGCGGGTCACAATATAGGGTTAGGGCGGCCGGAGGGCGGGGCTCTGCGGGGGAGGAGCCGCCGGGCGGGGGCGGTGACAGTAACTGGGGGAGGGGAAAGGAGGGGAGGGGAGGGGACAGAGGGGAAGGGAGGAGAGGCGGAGTCGCGGAGGGTGGAGGACAGCGCCATTCCGGCCGGCCGCTCCCTCTGTCCCTCGCTCCCTTCCCCGCAGTGGCCCCGGAGCCGCCGCCGAAGGAGCGCGCGAACGCGTGACGCTGCCCGGCCTTCTCGCGGCCTCCCGCGCCCCGGCTTCTGCCGCCCGCTCTCGGCCTGCGCCGCGGCGGGCGAGGCGCGCTGAGGGTGGCCCTGGAGACCGGGGCGGCCGCCGTGGCCCTCGCCGCCCGCGCGCCCTTCGCCGCCGCCGCCGCCGCCGCTGCCGCCCTCGCGCCTGGCTGGCGGGGGCGCTGTCCTCTGTGGCCGCCCGCTCCCCTAACTGAGCTCGGCGGACCGCGAGCAGCCGGACGCCGCCGCCGCCTTCGCGGGGGCCATGACCGTGGAGCAGAACGTGCTGCAGCAGAGCGCGGCGCAGAAGGTGAGGCCGCCGTGGCGGCCAGGGCCTCGGCGCCCGGCTGCGCGTGCGAGCGGGGTGCAGTTTGCGGGGCTCAGTCCACTTCCTCCTGCGTTTGTGTTCTTGTAACAGATGAGGCCAGGTAAGGAGAGCGACCCTCGCATTCCTTCAGTCCTCTCTGTGGCTTCTTAATTAAACTTTATGTGATCCGGCCTTTTGGGATGTTTTTTCTTTTTCTTATGTAAAGAAAAGAATACCAGCTGTTACCCTTTGCATACAGTTTAGGTTTCGAAGGGGTGGTGCTCCAGGCCTGCGGTTCTGAGAAAAGATCTCCACCAAAATTGAGTCACCTCCTTTTTTAGGCAGGTACATTGGTCAGGTGGAGTTTCTGGGTGCACGTACGAGGCTGGCTGGCTTGCTCTCTTTCCCTTTTTTCGGAATGTAGAAACATTAAGAACAGTAAAATTTCTGGCTATATTACTCCAGGAATCTTTTGTCCCCTAAGTTTGACCTTGTTCTGTCGTTCACCCTTTACTCTTGCGCCAGTCGTACATTTAAATGGTCATTCACTTAATGAGAAACAAAATGTAGGGAAGATATTTATGAACCATCACATCCTTACGGTGTGAATACTGAAAGATCACCTTCCTTGTCTAGATGTTGCTTTCAGGATCTTAAGTGCATATCATGGCTTGCACCACATTCTGAAGAGTAGTTGGCCATGACTTGATTTTTTTTTTTTTTTCCAATTTGTGCAAATAGAATTTTAGGGAAAGGAGAAATAGTATCGTCGTGGTGCTGGAATTTGGTGGGGAGTGGGTAATTAAATCTGTTGTGAATAGCCACCAAACTACAGTTCTATGCTTTCTATGGCTGATTAATGAATGCCCTGTCCTGTTTTACTTTGGGCGTACCGTTGTAGTATACCTGTGCTTTACTTTAGAATAGAGCTCGTCCTACTAAAATGGACTATATACTAACAACCTGATTACTTTTTGCATTGAGATCATTTTTAAAATTTTATGGTACTACTCGAGGTATATTGAAAATGGTCATAATTTTGGAAAGCAGTGATAGTGCATTTTTATTTTTGGCACTTTGGAAAAGTTTGTTTTTGAAACTTTTGTTCGCTGATGTTACTGATAGATTAAGTGTATTTGCAGACTGCGATTTACTACAGTGAAGTAATTCAGTAGTTAGTAATGGGGGTTTGAAATAGTTTACTTCCTAATCGTGTGTATTGTGGCTTAAATGCCATACTCTCCAGTGCTTTGACATTGAGTGTAGCATGAATTAAGACTTAGGAAGCATCGTGTGCTATGAATACTAAGCAGTTGGTAGCATTTTATTTATAATTGTCTTCACTTTTGGAATACGTAGGCCTGTTTCAAAGTGGGGAAGGTAGTTCATCAATTGACATCTCTGAAGCTTGAAAAATGGCAAGAGGTTTGTGAGTTTTTGAGTTTCATAAGATTGATTTTTGACTTACCTGTTTTTTTGGATAGAGTCCAGTAGTACTAACTCTGTTGCATAGTTCAGAAATGCATGCATGAAAGTGTAGGAGGATCAAGAGTCAAATTACCGAAACAGCTTGGCTATGAAGTCTAATTTGCTACTTTAATGAGGCCCCTCCTTACACAAAGGGCATTTTTAATACAAAATATTACCGTCGTGCTATTTTAGTGTGCATATGTGCCCCTTAGATTGTTTCATTGATATTGGGAAATTTTTAGAGCATGTAATTATTTTAATAGTTCCATCATGACTTTTTTGGTGTGGTTTTTTTAAAAAAAGCATTTTCTAAAATGCTGGAATGTGTCAGTTTTGTGTTAATAAACTAATTTTGTTACTTATAAGACAACAGTTAATATTTAAAGGGTTATAAATACTTGAAAGCAACTACCTCATCCAGGTTGACAGATTTAAATGCAGCAAGTAGGAAGTAGAAAGCAGATTTCAAGCAGCTAGCCAGGAAGTGAACTTCACGCTTTAGAAGAAACAAAAGTGAAACTGTATCACTTAGAAATTTAGAGGATTATCAGTAAAAGGAGAGGTGTCAATTGTGTGCTGCATAGCTAAAAGTTTAGCTGGTTTTTTGCTCTTAAAAAAATGTGTGTGTGTAGGTGTGCTTGCACATTTTTATTTTTTGTTAATTGAGTTCGTTGGAACATTTTTGGTGTACGTAATGATTACATTCATTACAGAGAATTTGTTCCTGTACATGATACAATTTGGTTCTTTTTTTCCTATTCCCTTACCCTCCCTTCAGCCCTTCTTCCCCTACTTATTTAGAAAAACTTTGTTTCCATTTCTCCCTTTTTTACTCATGATTTTTTTTCTTTTCCCTTCTTTTTCCCTGCTTTTCCTGATATTTTCAAAAATTTTTTTTGTTTTAGTGTAGATTAAGGTAGGATTAATAATTTAAGAGAAGTAGGATTACACAACACTTTAGGTTTAAGAGCCTAAAGTGTCTTTTCTCTTTCATGGATTTTATATTTGATTGCTGAGGTTCGGCCAAGCCATGCCATGAGCTATAGTAAAACTACTTAGAGCCACATTTTTGAGATTTAGGTATTACAGGTGAGTAGAGTTGGCAGCAGCTTAAGTACAATTAAATCTAAAAGTGATTTTGGTCTTGGACATGTATCAGCCTTTGTATTTGATTTTACTTTAGTATAGGATACTAAGGTCTCAAAAATTTAATATGTAAAACTCCAAATGAAGGTTCTTTAGGACAGTGCTGGGTTTCTTTCCTTAGTTAACTTGGTGAAGAGGGGACTGTTTACATTCAGGCATCCTTCTGAGTTGAATGAAATATAAAGTTCTGTATTAGTACTTTGCCTGTATTGTTTAACCGTTCTTTGTATTTGGTAAGGCTCATCAGATATTGTGAGAATGATTTAATGGTTTAATATTGAGATATAATAAAAACTTAAACTGAATTCATACTAGGAAAATAAGCAAGTGGCAGTGAAAAGGTATGATGTGAGTTAGATCTAAATCACCTTACTATGACCTTGGGCAAGTCATTCAATGTTTCTAAATCTTTTGAAGCCTTGATACTAGAATAGAATATTTTGACAAGTGCAGCTTCTTTGGATTTGAGTGTTTACTAGAACTAAGTAAGTGTTTATTCTATATAAGAAGGATAAAAAAATTATAAATAATGGAGGTGGAGAAATCTTATAGATCTGTATAGTTAACTTTCACTTTGTCACCTGCATGGTGGAAATTAGGTTGGAGTAGGTAGGGGATTAACGAATTTCAATGTTAAAAGTTTGTAGAACAATATAAACTGAGCAAGTTTCTTAGTTCAAATAACATAGTGTCTTCTGATTTAGATATTATCTAAGAATAAAATATATAATGTAGCATTTGACAGTCACCTTTACTTAAAAGTTACATAAAAGGTGTATGTTTTATTGTGAAGTGTTTGGTTATATTGTTAATACTTTCTTAATGAATTTTTATCCATTCTAATAGGTGTTTTTAAAATTTTCTTCAGTCTATCATTCTGAATTTTTATTGGGATTATTTATACCCCACCCTTTTTTTTTTTTTTTTTTTTTTGGTACCGGGGATCGAACTCACGACCTCACGCTTGCCAGGCAGGCGCTTAAGCCACTGAGCTAAATCCCTGGCCCTTATACCCCTCTTTTAAATTTTAATTTTAACACTAGCTAACAGTACAGATTACTCCAAGGATTGACATTTCTTTTATGTATTGTTTCATTGCATCATGGAAGTTTACTCATCCAGTAAGTTTTCTAAATGTTTTAAATCAGATTTAGATGTTAACTGTATCAGACATGTAAGTTTGGCAAAGAATGGTATTATATTTTACGTCAATAAAATAAGAACAGTAATTTTACTAGATTAGCATATATGAATGTTTTGTGTGCTAGGATTATTGGACAGTTTTTTCATGGAAGTTTTGCATGCACATTATGAAGAATCCTTTTTTTCTTCACTCCCTCCCCCCACTTTCTCCCTCCCCTCTTTCCTTCTGTTTTCTGGTCCTGGGGTTCCAGCACAGTGTCTATTGCATGCTAGGCAAATGCTTTACCACTGAGCTCCTAGCACTTTTAAAATTTTTAGTTTGAGATAAGATCTCCCTAATTGCACTCCCTAAATTGCACTCCCTAAATTGAACTTTTAATCCTTCTGCCTCAGCCTTCAGAGTAGCTGGCATTACAGTTTTTTTCCTTTCATATTATAGCAGAATTCAGAGAACTAAAGTTTTATTTACCCATAGTATGTGTTTAGGTTGAGATTTAAACTTTGGTACATGTCTTTCACAAGCCTCTGTTCATATACTAATACCATATTATTTTAGCTTTCAGTTTCAAGTAAAACGTAATTTGTCATGGTGTCTTATTTTCTTAACATATTTTCAAATTTAAAATACCAAAACATAACTTAGGATTTAGGGTTGTATATGGTGTGTATCTACCCTGTATATTTCTCTCTCTCTCTCTCTCTCTCTCTCTCTCTCTCTCTCTCTCGTGCGCACGTGCTCTCTCTCTCTCTCTATATATATATATATTTCTTAATGACATAAAAGAATATATCTGTATATTCTTTCATGTCATTGTTTATAAGATTTTTTTGATTTGGACTATCAAGATAAAGTTAGCCTGTTAAAAGTTTTCTTTGTGTTTTTCTGTACTTTTTGAATTGTTTAGTATAGAAATAGGTTCAGCTGTTCAAATTTGGTGCCTACTGTATTTGATAATTTTTGCTTTAAAAAAAGGTAAGGTTCATGTTAAGTACTTGATACTTGGAAGATTTGATAATATGACTGTTACAGAGCAAGTTTTATAAGTTTTCCAAATTTTCCTTTGTTGTGTTTTGGTCTTTCTACCTCTTGCAGAGTGAAGCTTTTAAAATGTTTTATAGTTCTAGAAAATCCAGGTAAAATTAATTTTGATTTTCATATTTATTGGTCTACCATTTTCTGTTAAATTTGTATATATATGCAAATATATGCCTTTTGTTATTCTTGTTTGTTTTGTTCTCAATAATGTTTGCCAGGTACTGTTTTTATTAGTTTTTAAAGATAACAGTCTTTTATCAGTTCTATTTTGTTTACTAACTTGTTTTTGTTTTTGCTTTTGTCTTATCCTACTTTTTGGTATCTGTTATAGCTTAAACATAACACTTTATTGTCTGTCATATTAATATTTTTTTGGGAGAGGTACCGGGGATCGAACTCACGACCTCACACTTGCCAGGCAGGCGCTTAAGCCACTGAGCTAAATACCTGGCCCCCTGTCATATTAATATTGGAAAGCCCTTTGAAATTGCAAACTTCAATGATTTTAGATTGATATTTTCCAAGACATAATTGAAATATTATTTTAATTATGTTTTCAAGTTTTTTGCGCTAGATTTTGATTTCTGATAGCTTTAAGAATGTATTAACATTTCCTTATAATCAAAATGGCAGGTTTATAAACATATAACAAGAATGTATATTCTCTGAAAGTTACAGCTCTATATTTATGTATGGATTGAATAGTATTACTTGAAAATTTCATATTCTTTGGTTTTTAAATTCTGAGAAATTTTTGATATCTCTACTTTTAATGAGATTTTCTTCACATTCTCTTTGTATTTTTAGTGGATCCCCAATTTGTCTTTTAGAATTCACATATGTTGATACCTGATAAATTTAATCATTTTATCCTCATCTAATGTTTCATTGTTAGTCTGATTTCTTCTATTCAGTTTCGATGAATTGATCAAGTTTTCATGCTATTACCACCTTTGCCATTACACTTTATATTTTATTTCTGCTTTTTAAATTTTAAATGTATATTTTTCATAATAGTATAAAAAAATCAGTAGTGTTCTCTCCTTCTCTGTCTTCAATCTAATATGTCTGTTTCTACCTTATTCATTTACCTCTTCTTCTAAAAGTGCATTTTTGAATTTCAGATACCATTCATCTGTTTTTCATGGTTCAGATTTTATAATTTCCTTCTTTTTACTCAGTGTGGTAAGATCATTTTTTTAAAAGCACATTTTTATTTGGTTCTAAAGAATACAAAATTGCATTAATTGTGTTTCATGACCAGCTGTTCATGCAAGTGGGTTATCATTTATTTATTACATTGCTTACTTTTAATAAGCACACATGAATCTGCTTAAAACAAAAGCTAGAAGTTTTCTGGGCTTGTTCCATCATTCATTTTGTGGCTACTCTTTTGGTTCTTCATAATAATTTCTAATACTGGAAAAAGTGTCATGTTCTTTACATTTTTCCTTAAAAATTTTCAAGTACTTTTACCAAGTTCTTTGAAAAATCTCTTGTGTGGCAAAGGAGAGAGTCTATAGTATTACAAGCCCGAAGAGCAGCTGCAGTAAACCTTCCTTTCTGTTTTATCATCCAGACTACAACCTTGTTGGACAGTGCCACTGACGTCCAAGGTCCTTCCCATTTTCCACAGCTGGAACTGTGATGAAGTTGATCAATGGAGTGATTTAGTTATCACACACCCATAATTCATATTCACACCCTTTAGATCCAGCCACCTTTGAAAAGCCCCATCAATGAGGTCATGAGGCTTCAGAGAGACATCTAGATTCAAGCCATAATTCTTGTGTATTTATAATGTGGTAAAATAAATGTTGGTTAGAGGTGATGGTAGTACTTGTTACAGACTGTTGTTTTTAAAGGAAAGTTTCATACTTTTAAAATATTTACCTGTAGTTCTAAAATATTTACATAAGTAGTACTGACTTAAAGTGGGTTTTGTTTCTAAAGAACTAAAAGAAATAATGATTTTCTAAGTTTAGATGCCTGCCTCTGGTTTATTTGGGTACTGGTGATCCTTGTTAAAAGCCTTCTCTCCAGCTATCTAGAATAGTGAAGAGGGTGAGAGAGATGAATGATTTGCTAACTGTCTTTTTTTGTCATCCTGTGTCTTATAAAGTTAGGTAAGGCACTTTTTTAAAAATAAATTGGTCTTTATTTTCTCTCCTTTGGGGCCAACCTACAATCTTTGATTTTTAAACCTTGTGTGCTCAGCCAAAGGGTAGTGTTCTTTAATGTCGCAAAATTGCCATAAACACTGGCCTGGAGCATTTGCTTTCCTTTTCCCTACCTATACAGTCAGTTGGTTTACATTGTATAAGAACAATATTTGGCTTGTAAAGAAAGCTGCTTTAGGAATATTACTATGTAATGTGGGCAAGTAGATCATTTGAAAGTTGATTTTTTTCTGGAATTTATTGTGTAAGTTGAATATATATATAAAGGGAAAAGCATTTGTATTTTGGTAGACTTGTATTCTGAAGATTAATTTTTTCATTTTGATAATTTTTTCATTTTGTATATCTGATAAGTAATTTTTCAGTTTTCTCCTTTCAAATAGTTTCATTTTTGAAATACAGACTGTCTACTTCATTGTTAGTCTCTAGTCCCCTTAGTGGTTAATGTTTTAAATGTAAAACATTTAAACATTGTTAAATGTCTAACAATGTTTTTCTTGTTTCTTTAGTGTTGTCAGTATAGATTTTGAGAATTTTTTTGTAGTTTTTTTTTGGTACTATCTTTGTTAGTTATAGGGCTTACCAAAGGTGCACATTTTTTTTTCTGTGCTTTATCGTATACCTGTTGTTTCAAAATTTTGAGAGTTGGACTGGTGCATTTTAAGAATCTCAAATGATTCTTTTCCGTTGAAATTTGAGGACACTGAAATTTAGTGTTCTTAAAGATGAGCATATCTGTACTACTTGTGTAGACTGACTCTATGGGTTCTTTAGAGGTGGAATTACCACAAGGCATTCCCAGATTTTCAGTGTAAAAGTGATGCATATTCAGTAGAAACCGTACTTGGAATTCTCAAGTTTGGTCTTTTCTCATGCTAATGATACGCTGTCAGATACTGTCTTCAGATGCTGAGCAGCAGCAGTGAACCACAGAGACCAGCCAGCTACTCAGGGGTAAATGACCTGTAATGTCCAGTGTTTCACGTTGCCAGTGTTTTTGGATACAGATACTCAATAAAATATTCAGTACTTTATTATGAGGTGGAATTTATATTAGATGATTGTGCCTAACTGTAGGCTAATGTGAATATTCTGAGCACATTTATGGTAGGCTTTGCTAAACTGTGATGTTGGGTAGGTTGTATACTTTTTTATGTAGTTTGTTTCTTTTGTTATTAAGTAATATTATGTAAATATTTCCACATTGGTATATGCATGTACCTGTTGATGGACCTCTGGGTTGTTTGCGTTTTTTTCACTCTTATGTGTGATGTTACATGTACATTTGGAAGCAGGTCTTTGGGTAGACATTTTTGCATTTCTATATGTAATTCTAAAGAGCTTTGTGCAATGGGACAAAGAACCAGAATTGGAATTTGTTAAATGCATAGGTCAGTTGAGTAGTCAACAGCCTGACAGTATTTCAGTCTTTCTATCCAAAAACATCCCGCATGTATCCCTTTATTCAGGCTTTCTTGAATTTCTTGTCAGTATAGTTCATAAATATTTACGTATCTTTTGTGAGAGTTTATTTTTGATACTACTCTAAATGGTATCTTTATTTTAGTTTTATATTCTATTCTTTGTTGATATGTAGTTTAATTTTGTGTTGATTTTATTAGTTCCAGTAATTTGCTAAATTTCCTTATTAGTTTCAGTAGTTTTTTACTTTATAATTTTATGCATTTTCCCTTTTTTTCTCCATTTCATTTCACATCACTTCACTTCATTTTAGTTTGTTTTCTGTGGTCTCCCTCCTGCAAAACGTTGAAGAGAGATAATAGACATCCTTGTCTTGCTCCTGATTTTATGTGGAAAATATTCAGTCTTTCACTATTAAGTATGATCTTAGCTGCTTTTGAAGGATGCCCCTTACGAAGTTGAGAAAGTTTACATTGCTAATATTTTCTTACAGTTTTTATATGTACTCCATACATTTGGATATATCACAGCCATACTACTGTTCATGAACTATGACTTTTTTGTAAGTTTGTAGACTATTTTTTTCTCTTCTGTGAAATTTACGTGTTTCATTTGTCCATTTTTAGACAGCCTTTTTTCTTTCTGACTTAAATTATTTAGTCTAGGTAGGACTTGAGTTAGTTTTCGTTTTCCTTTCCTTTCCTTCTTCTTCTTTTTTTTTTTTTTTTTTGTCTTTTGAGATAGAGTGTCACTATGCAGTTCAGGCTGGTCTTGAATTCCCTTTGTAGCCCAGGTGGGCCTCAAGTTTGCAGTGATCATCCTGCCTCAGCCTCCCTAGTGCTGGGATTACAGGTGTATACCACCACAGCGGGCTTGTTTTCTACTGTAATAAAATGTCTGAGCTGATTAAGTTGAAAAGAGGAAAGGTTTCTTTTGGAAGTTTCAGTCCATGGTCTGTGGTCTTTGTTGTATTTGTGTCTGATGCAAAGTAGTATAACATGAAAAAAGTACATGGCACATAGCATTGTGGCTATGAAGCACTAACTAGCTAGCTAGCAAGATAAAGAGAGAGGAAGAGACTGGAATTCCAGTATCCTCTTCCAGGCCATAACACTAGTGACTTAACTTCTTTCCACTAGGTTCCACCCTTAAAGGTTCCCTACTTCTCAGTAGCATGATGGACTGTGGACCAAGCCTTTGGGGAACACGTATAACCCTACATTTGTTTTCCTATATATATTTGGCAAATATGTTTTCTTATTTTTTGTTGTCCTTTTACTCACTTTATAGTATCCTTTGTTCTCTAGGATGGCCCTGAATTCCTAAGTTTAGGTGATTGTTCTGGTAGAGCCTCCCAGGTAGCTGCCATTGGTCTTGGCTTAAGAATTCTTGGTTTTAATTTGGTCTCATATGTACTTTTATTAGTTTCTTTTATTGTTGGAACTTGCATGCCTGTTTCATAAACACATTCATCCCCAGTATTTGTCCCCAGTATTTTTCTTGGTTTTCTTTTGTCATTTTGGTCTCAATTTACTTGGATTTGATTTTGTGTGTTATTTGAAAGGGTGAATCTCATTCTTCCCCTATGAACCAGAACCTTATGAGACAGTTCTTCCCCTCTCTCCATTGAGACTCCATCTGAGATGGTATATTTTTCCTTGAGTTGGGATTGTTTCAAAGGAAAAAAAACAGGTTTCAAGGGATTCTTACTTGAATTAAATTTTTTTTATAGTTTTATTGTTTTTTGCTTAAGCATAAACAAGGCATACATTTATTAAGTCATATTGTATCACTTTTATGCACAAAAGTAAAAAATCAGCTAATAACTTATATATAACCAAAGCTACAAAAAACTAGGAAAATTCAGAATAACAAGGTTAATGGAATTTGACAGATGGTGTCACTTGGCACGGTGACAGATGAAGCTGAGTTGGTGCTTGCAACTTCAGCTAAGGAAATTAATATATGTTGTTTTAAGGTATACTTATAATATGTTATTAAAGTTCTGGGAGTAAGTTTTATTGCTGTTGTCTTCCATAATTCATCCGTGAGCCTTGTACTCATTTGCTGACCATCATCTTGGAGCGATGTCTTTGGCCTTTTTTGTTTTGAAGTCTTCACAGATGTACCCCATGTTTTGAGGGTAGTTTAGAACTTTATTTTTTTTTTCTGTAGCTCATTTAATGTAGTTCCTGCAGTGTCTCAGAGAATTATACTAAACAGTGTGTGATTTCATATAGAGTGGAATATACTTGCTGTGAATAAGAGGTGACAGTTATAGCTTACTTTTAAGTTAGTGCCAAATAAACATTTATGATAACTTGCGAGTATTCTGCCTTGTGAACATATCAACTGTCGGGGCAATCAACAGCGAGTGAGATAAGCTGTGCGGTGTGGTAACTGCTTTTGCAGACACCAAGAGACAGTACTGCTGCACCGGAGCAGTAACTGTCTCGTAATTATTGCTGCTTTTTGTGAGGTTGTTATACTGTCTCTGGGTAGCATGGGTTTTTGCTTCAGTGATAATGGAGATTAAAACTGAGACAATTTCATGACTTTATAGGCAGAAGCTTTAACTAGAAAGTTTATTTATAGAAAAAAACAAAGCTGACTATCCCATAGGCAGCCCCAGGAAGAGACAGAAAAGTTGGTTACTCCAAATGGACAGCCAGCACCTCCATAGACAGAGAAGCACCTAACAAGCGATGTATTCCACTTTTGTGAGGTCCCAAAGTGGTATTGTTAATTATTCATGTGTTTTCCAGAAGGGGCAAGGGTCTACAGATAGTTTAGAGTTTAGTTTCTGCACATGCTTGAGTTTGTCCATGGTCCCACATGTAGTTATGTCCCCCTTGGGAGAAGATTTCATTAGTGAAATGCATTACAATGAAGGTGTAATGAAGTTTAGAGTTAATTTTTATTCAGATCTATTGCTATTTTTATATAGTTTGCCTACACATTCTACCTTCTTATCTGAAGGAATATAGCAGTTTGCTTGACTGACTTTCCTCCGCTTACTGCCCAGAGTTGAAGCTGCCTGCCTCCCTCAGGCAGCTACCTCAGCGTTCTGCCTTCCTGTTCTCCCCTCTTCTAGTCTCAATACCTTTCGTGTTAAAAATTTTAAACCTTTTCAGGTGTGTTGCCAAAATAAGTATTGAAAAGCTTATTGCAAGCACAAAGTGAGAACTATTGAGTAAAAAAACACTAATAAGCAGACTTGGCCATTGGGCAACAAATCTGTGAGTTTGTTAACTTTATATAACATACTTAAATTTATATATATGTATAATATATAATGATTTAAAGTATGTAAACTATATATATTATATATTGTGATTTAAAGTATGTAAACTATTTATAGGATATAAAGTGCTAATAAAGCACACTGTGTATCTGCTTAACTGTAGGAGTTTTCCTAAGATTTATAGTGTCAGTATCCTCGAGAGCTAAGTTCTGGGTGGGGGAGGATGGGGGATGACCACGATGAAAGGATAAAAAATAAAGATAGAAACAGATAACTGGAGTCAGGTGGAGCCCTTTCCTGGATGGGAGGAAGAAACTGCTCAACCACCGTAATGCATTTATTTATATACTTGTTACACCACGCCCCTTTGCTCCACTAGCTGGCTTTTGCTTGGTGTTCTCAGAGCTGGAACACCTGTTCATCTCCAGCACTCCACCCCCTCAGGGTGTTTCTCAGGTGCTCTGTGCCATTGGGGCACTGCCGTTCTGGCACTTGTGCCTTTTGCTCTGCACTTGTGAATGGTCACTAGCTCGGCGGCTTCCAACGTTATAGTCTGATTTTCCATTTTCTACTGTGTAATCTATTAGTCTTTGAGGATTGTGTTTTTTTTCCAGACATGTATGTTAATTGCTACCAAGTGTTTATACTCGAAATAAATTTGTTATACCTTTAACTATAGAGTTAGGTTTTGATAGTCTTTTGTACATTTCTGTTTAGATACCCAGTTAGCAGTCAATATCTGCCCATCTATTCCTTTGTTTAGTTGTAAACAGATTGAGGAATAAATATACAAAAAAGCTTGCAGTTTGGTTGTTGAGCCAGAAATGTACATATGATATTATAAATTAGGTGAAATACTGTATATAGAGGAAGTGTTAGGAAGAGGATTGTTTCAGTTAGGGTTTACAAGGAAACAATTTAATACAGGACACATAATTTATAAAATTACTTTATAATAATCATCCCAAGAGTCAAATACAAAATAAGTGCAGGAGATCTGTCCACATACTGGAGACTAAAGAATCCAGCTGAGGGCCTAGATCCCACAGCAGAATCCTGCATGAGTCCATCTGAAGACCTAGAACCCATGACAATATCCTCCATGATCCAGCTGGAGGCCTAGAGCCCAGGACAATGTGCCATGCAAGTGTTTCACAAATTTGTACTGGGAACTCCCCAAGGTCAGCGGTGGAACAAGGAAGTTGATGCCAGCGCAATGAAGGATCTGTGCCAGTAGGTTGAAGGCTCTGCACTGGGGCCAGGAAGCAGTGCTCAAAGTAAGGATGAGGGCTCCCCCGAAAAGTACCACAGCCATCCTCAGCCACAGAGAGATCCTGAGCTCCTCTAATGGTGAGAACAGCTGAGTTCTTATCAGGAATCCAGCTTCTCAGGACATCGCACTGCACACCGTCTTCCCCTCTGGAGCCAGGAAGCAATGTTCAAAGTAAGGGTTAGAGCTCCCTCAAAGTGAACCGCAGGCACAACGAGATCCTGAACTAATCTGAGGATGAGAACAGCTAAGTTCCTATCAGGAAAGAAGCTCTACAAGCTCCTCCAGGAGAACCAATGGCAACAAGAGAACCAAGAACACTACTTCTTCCTCTCCAGTTCTCCTTTTTATGTTGACAACAATCCCCAAGTGGGCCGTCCACACCCAGCACCATGCAGATTCAGTTCAGGTGGGTGTTAGAAGTTGACCACCTGTTACTAATCCACCACAAGGATCTATATATAGTATTAAAGAGGAGGTAATGATTGAAATGAAGTATTGAAAATGTATACGTAGACTGAGGGTATTCTTTCAAGCTCTAAGATGTCTATGAATAAGGGCAAAGAAACATGACATGATTTAATGCCTTCTGTTTATTACAAGTAGCTTTATGAAGATAGCTGTGACGTAATTAACAAGCCCCTTGGATTTGTTGTGCTTTATATGCTAATGAGATGACAGGTATATGGAGGAGCGAAAAGATAGCTTCATGATAGGGGCTGCTTGCCATAAAAACAAACCACAGTGTTTACAGAGAACTTTTAGCCCTAGCCCAACCTCCAGGTATATAATTGAGGTAGTCAGTGACTTAACCAGTCTTTTCCTAATGAAATTGTTAGTGATTTATGTGGTCTAATGCTCGACAAATAATATCCTAGTATGTACCTGAGTATACATGGATGGAATTTAACTTCCTAATTATTTTTGAGATTTATTTTCCTAAAAAATACAGAACTAAAAAAACCCCAACTATATCATTAATATATTATTAGAACACATACTTTTGCTTCATGAGGAAATTTTGAGTCCAATCAGGAGACAAAAAATACAAAAGTTAGAACGGGTAAGGCTTAATGTAAAGAAATACTGACTGTAGCAGATGACTGGCTGCTAAAGGATAAAGAGAACCCCTAAGATAAGAAGGAAGGAACATACTTGGTCGAGGATGTCCAACCCCAAGTATCTCTGTTTTCATTCTTTTTGGAGAAACTGTAATTTAACCCACTGGACAGGAATCTCATGCTGAGGTATCTCATGCTGGGAGTTTACTGCCAACAACTCCTAAGGGGGCGTGAGAACATTTTGTTACATACCTTGCATTTTATCTAGATAGATGGAGTTTCTGTTAGTCAGTAAAGTATGTAACTAAATATAAGGTGGTCATATTTTTTTCTTGTTGAGACAAAGTACCCAACACCCAAAATTAAGGAAGGAAAGGTTTATTGAGCTCAGTTTTTGGAGGTCTCAGATCTTAAGCAGCTGGCTCCAAGGCAGGGTGGCATGGCACTGGGGCAACATTTGCAGAGGCAGAAGACAGCAAAGCAACAAGAACAAAAGGGGAAGCAAGCCTCTTTTTTCCTTTAATAGAAGCAGTCAGGTTGGTGGTATTCCCCCCCCCCCCATATATTTTACAAAGTAAGGACCCTGGCTCCCTGCTGAGTTGCTTGGTTAAACTTTGAACTTGTCAGGTTGACACAATGTATCAACCATAACAAACCTCAAACTGCATTTGCTTCAAGGAATTGTTCAAGACATACAGCTGCTAAAACTTACGCAGCATTTTAGTTTGAGGTTCTGTTTTGAGGATAGAAATTTTATTTCATTGGTGTAAAACAGCTTATTTTTGGCCTGCAAATTAATTATGAGACTTTAAGTACAAAGTAGAGATAAAGATTAATTGGACAAGTAAGAGCCGTGTCAGGAATCTGATTACTACATCAAGAGCAAGTGAAAGATTTAGATTATGCATATGGTAATTCAGAGAGAGGATTTGAGTCACAGAAGTTTTGATCACCCACTACATGTTTTCCATAGTGAACATACTCTCATTTAAATATAAGTTGTGCTTCAACAGAGTTTACCAGTTGGATTTTTGAAACTGAAAATGTATATTCTGTAGAAATGTTATTTTTTTTATGTGAGGGTTATTTGGCCCCAAAATGTATTTAATTCTGTATGAACAATGTTTTGGGGGAGAATTACATTTATATTATGTTTCATTTCTTTTATCTGCCATTTAAAAGGGATGGAGAATTTTTTGAGGGCTCTAGATACAATGCAGATAAAGTTGAAGAGTTTGCTGATCTGGTTAAGAACTCTCCTGAGGAAGGATGGAAACCATCACTTCCCTAGGATCAACTTCATCTGTTGGTCTTTACTAGCAACTTCTTGTAAATTAACTCATTTACTTTCTCTTCTTTTTCAGTTTTTATTGGTACATGTTTGTGGTATATAATTACACTCCTTATGTAGAGTTGGTAATGTACGTAACACGTGTGAGTTATTTTTTATCCTCATCCCCTCTGCTCCTTCCCCCATCCCTCCATGTTTTTGTCCTTTCCCTTGGCAAAAGATGTGTCTCCCTATTTCCTAATATGTATCCTTAACTTTGCTCTTTATATATTATTTTGAGTTTCTTGTGTTAGAGAAATAATGTAAACTTTAAGCTTATTTCTGTTAACATGATGGTATCAAGTACATAAATATTCCTACAAATGACTCCAGTTTATTGTTTATGGCAGAATAGCATTCCATTATATATAAGTATCACATTTTTGAAATATGTTTGTTGATTGATGGTCATATATGCTACTTCCACGATTTAGGTATCAGGAATTGTGCTGCTGTAAACATGGTTTTGCATGTATCACTGTAATGTTTTGCCTTTACTTCTTTCAGGAAGATGCTAGGAAAGGGAATAGCTGGGTCAAATGGAATTTCTAGTTTTAATTTTTTAAGGAATGACCATATTGATTTCCATAATGATTATATTAGTTTATAGTCCTACCAACAATATAGATGGGTCCTTTTTTACCCCAGCAGTCTTGCCAGCCTTTCTTGTTACTTGAATTCTTGTTCATAGCTTGTCTTTGTGAAGTAAAATACACCAAACTCCATGTTTTAATTCTCATTTCTCTAATGGCCAGAGTTAATGAACTTTTTTTTTCTTGTATTTATTGACCATTTATATATCTTTTTCTTAGGAGTATTCAGTTGCTCATTTTTATTGGGTTTTTTATTTCAGGGGCTTTTAATTTTTTTGAGTTCATTACTTGTTTAAGTGTCATTATTTTCTGGATTATACAAAGCCTTAATATTGGTTATAGCTCTGGTTTTCAATAAAAAGATAGAGACTTCTTAAATTTAAAGTTTCTGGCATTACTAAGCCTTTACGTTTATGTGTCTAATTTATTTCAAGACAGAAATATTTTCACTTTGTAGTAATAGGAAATATAGCATGCCTGAACCATTCATGATATTTCCGTATGGATTTTTGTATTAAATGAAAAATGAAAGTCAGGTCTGAAGAATCCCTGACTAGGCAGAGCTCTATAGCTTTCACCTGTGAAGTGAAACGGACCTTGATCTGTTTCTTACAATGGCTGTATTAAAAACAGAATGAAGCAATTTTTTGTAAGTAGGGACAAATTTAACTAGGAACCTTCCAACAGGGTGCAGAAATGAGAAATCTTTTAAAGCTTCAGTGAAAAACAGCCAGCTGTGGTACGCTTGCTGTTGATTTTGCCATCACTGAAATAAGGCTATTGTGTAATCAAATACTTTCTTTGAGGGCCAGGGATTTAGCTCAATGGCATAAGCTCCTGCCTGGCAAGGGTGAGGTCATGAGTTCAATCTCTGGTACCCCCCCCCCCCCATAATACTTTCTTTCCCTTATTTCTATGTTTGTCCTATAGACATCTCTCCCCTATGTTCCTTTGCATAGAGCTACTAGATCACTTCTGAGTTGGGGTTTTCTGATTCTGTGAATTGCAGTTTCTTCACGTAAATGTTTTAGAATTTCATTGTACTTCAGTTTACTTTTTGAACATCTACAATAGGGAATTTCAACATGGGTATAAGTACCCATGTACTTACCTTCAAGTAAGATTGATAGTGCCAGAATTAGAAAGTAAAATCTTCTATGAAATTCTAGCTAAAATATGGGAAAGTATAGAAAATTTACTTAGCAAGTATACCTCATCTGTGTATGCTTTCTGAATCTAGAAGAGTTAGAAAATTTATTTACTAGTTATTTGGTCTGATTTATCTATACTTACTGTTCTCAAGGGCACTGACTTTCAGTGCCTTTTTCCTTTAAATTAGGTCAAGCCTTGTGATGTGTCTTACTCAAGTTCCCCTCTGTAAACGTGCTATATTCATTTATTCAGTTTATAATGACTAAATTCACTCTGTGCCAGGCACTGTGTGAGGTGCCACAAATAAAATAGTGAATGGAACAATTCTTGCCATTTTTGAATTTTATTATATGGTGGTTAACTATATGATGATGTTACATTATTGCAATCAATATACTTTAAAAGTTTCAAGAAAACCTCTAACCTGTGTATAGGGCACACAAATATATAGAGTAACCTTTGCATTAGGAAGAAGACTGATATTTGGCCCTGAATGAAAGTTCAAGGGGCCATGAGTGTTGCCACATGTTTGTAACATCAGCCTTCTGGTAGGCTGAGGCAGGAAAATTGCAAGTTCAAGCCCAGCTAGGCAACTTAGTGACTGATCAAAACCCTGTCTCAGAAAAAGTTTTAAAAATAATTTAAAAATGTTATAGCTGAGTGTAAAGGCTGTGGGTTCTATCTTAGGTTCCACCACCAAACGAAACAAAACAAACCAAAGGAAAACTAAAACAAAAAATGGAAAACCAGGAGAAAGAAGTATAAAATATGGCAAGAAATAAAGATAGAGATCCTGGAATGCAGAGGACCCTTCATTATTTAGAGAGTCCTATAAACTGTGGAGAGGATGGAGTATTATACTGTGGGAAAATTCCTCATCGAAATCATAGAATGTTAATATTTGAAGGTAAATAAAAAGGTTAAAATTAAAGATTAGAAAAAAACCTCAGGAGATTGGGTTTTCTTCATAACCATGATGAAAGATTATTATTATTATTTCTTTTTGGATAATTGATACAGTGGGTGATGGGGTTCAGGGACCAGTTTCAATGTTCTAGTGGATAAACAAAGAATTGGATGTTATATACACGGTCAGGGAAAAGCAGCTAGGTATAATGAAGTTAAAGAGGAAGATACTCAGCAGCGGCACACATGCACCAGAAAGGAGAATGGCCTGGGTGGAAAGGAAAAAAGGATGTGGCTTTGGAATGGCCTTGATGATGTGAAGTGTACGCTGGGCCCAGTGCGCCTCCCATTGGGCTTTTCAGAGCGTCTTGGCCATGAGCTCAGTATGTGTGTAGGGGTTTGCCTGGGGCATTGCCTGGATTCAAGGGAATGGAGGGGGAGTGGTTCCAGGGGCCCCAGGTGTCCTGTCTATAACTGTGTAGAAACAAGTTTGCCCTTGAAGGTTTTTGGGCTGAGAAAGTGAAACTCCAAGGACTGGTGCATTGGCATGCTGGGACACCTTAGAAGCTGCTTGCCTCAGAATGCAGTGCCCTCTGACCTTCCCTTTTTTCACTTCCACCCGACACAGGTAGAGGTTTCTGTACAGTTCCCATATTTACTTGTGTCAAGCTATCAGAAGAGGACAATTTTCTTGAGACTTTTAAAGATAGTTTTCTTTAAATCTTGTTAATAAGAGACTGATGTTTGTCAACACATGTGGACACACTTATCACATATTAGTGTCTTCCTTTTTATTATTATTATTATATTATTATTATTAGTCTTTTTGAGACAGGGTCTCGTTATGCAGTTCAGGCTGGTCTTGAACTCACTTTGTAGCCCAGGCTGGTCTTGAACTTGCAACAGTCCTCTTGCCTCAGCCTTGCAAGTGCTGGGATTACAGGAGTGCATCACCATGCCCGGCACAAGTGTCTTCCATTTTAGACTCATAGAGAACCATTTATCAGTCATGGTGTGTGTTCAAGGGTCCAGAGTTTGTTTCAGGCTGTAATATATACTTTGAGTCCAGTGAATTCCCCTACAAATCATTTATTGTTCACCTGATGTTCCCGGTTCTCCCACTATCCTATAGAAAAAGGAGTAGAAGATTTCTCATTTTGGGCTAGTGGATGATCACATTTCTATATCTTCTCCCTGTGCTGTGATTTTTTTTTCCCCCTCCTTTTACTAGTTAATGAATTAATATATCTTTTTTCTGGGTTTAATCTTTGTCATTTAATTCCATCAAACCAACAGAGGATGCCGGGGAAATTTCCTTTTGCCCTCACAAAGGATAGAGCATATGTGTTTGAAATTCTCTGAGAATTTTACGAATTTTTTCTTGCAGAATAAGAATGCAAACTAGAGCAGTTTCAAGTAGGTGCACAAAGTATAAAATAAATACATATGTGGTTGCTCGTCTTGCCAGTAGAATTAAGTTTGGGTAGGTGAATTAAAATTGGGTAGAAAGGACTCAATAAAACTTTTTTGTTGTTGTTGTTTCCTTTGTTACTTTACAATTCGTACACTCCTGCTCAGCACTGCACATAGGTGTGATAATCATTAAGGTTCATTGGCTCTAAATTTACCCACACTCTTTGAGCACTGAGGACACCATACAAAGTGATTTTTCAGGTTCAGTGAAACCTAAATTGCCAGCATTTACAAATCCAGTTCTTACCCTTTTCCCCAAGCAATACTAGAGGTCTCCAAACCTACAATCTCCTTATATTCCAGAAAAAGCAAAGCCTTGTAGACCACACCATGATGTGATCACCGCCCTACAAGCAAGAGCAGTTGCTCTATGTTGGAAACCTAGCTGGTGCCCTCCCCGCCCATCCATGAAAGATCAGTGATCTTGTGGGTGCCGAATTGTGCCTCAAACTGCAAAGATTCTTCCATAACTACTATAATAGAATTATGTAATTGACTGGACCCTGGCTCATCTCCACAAATCCTTAAATACTGGCCTTTTTCTTTCTGCATCAGAGTGGGTTAACTCCAGTAACTCTCAAATCGGAGGACTTTTTCTGTTCCGCTTTACTTTCTGTTCTACCTAATAAATAAATCTACTAATTCCTCTTGCTGATACATACTGAAATTCTTTTTCTTTAATTTGAGTATCAAGGTCCTACATGGTAGTATTAGTGGAGAGATCTCTTATCTTCTTTTTTAGGAGACCCACTTCAGATCCTATCTGGTGACAGAATTAATTCCTATCCATTAGTGCTTTAGCACTTTAGTGCTCATAATCCTGAGGTTTAAAAATTTTGGGATTTTGTGTCATTTTTTTTTTTCTGTGTTCTTAGAAAATTTGAAGACTTCCTTTTAAAAGTTATTCTAAGAGTTACTTTTCTCCAAGGGTGGAAACCTTTGGCTTCTTTTGCACTAAAACCAAATTTCATTTATATTTGGAAATTCAGTTGAAGGAGCCAATGAATGATTTATGTCCTGACTGTAATCCTAACCCTAACCCTGAGTGATTCATTTGCTAACACAAAAATTTTTTCTGCTTTAGTCAGTGGTGCTTTAGTTTCCTTACAACATTATGTAAATATTTTATATCAATGTAACAGTGGATTTTTGCAATGAATTTTCATTCTTCACTGACTCTAGTGTTCAGAAAATGTACTACCCAGATTTCTTCCCCTTCCCCAACCTCTTTTCCTTACTATATTGTTTTCAGGAAAAATTTGTGAAAATAAACCATACTAGAGATACAGCTGTATTTTTTTTTCTAGATTATCGGGATGACTGTATAGTAAAAAATAAATACTATACAACTGTAATATTTCAAAGACCTTGCTTCTTTACATTCAGGACTAGTATTCTTATTCTATCAGTCTACTGTTGACATAACAAGCCAACTCAAGCTCAGTTTTGTACAGTACTGAAATATTATTGTCATGCTTGGATTTGCTGGTTGATCAAGTGACTCTTTACACATATTCTTCATTCTTCTAAAGGAAGTAAGTCGTGCAAGTCATCTTCTTAAGGATGTTGCTGAAACTCAAAAGAGCAATCCTGACCATGCAAGTACATTTCATGTCTGCTTACATGGTATTCTTTCACATGCCATTGATCAAAGCCCATTTTCAATACCACAGGAAATGGTGATGGGGCAAGAGAAGAAATTGGAGTCTAATATGTGCAGTGCAGTCTGTTCACTTTTTCTGGCTTTACAGCCATGTGTGTATTTTGTCTTGTAAATGTGTTCATATATTCCTTCATTATTTTATATTCTACCACTTCAACTTCTATGATTTTGTATAATTCTCTATTGATTATATATTCCTTTGAAATGCGGCTCATTTGGTTAATTTTCCAGCTTTATGTATCTAAATTCAGATACTATACTTAACCCTGGAACCACCGTCTTTGTAGGTAGGACCTGAGGACCTATATCATTAAACAAACTTACCTGGTCATTCTTATGCACATTAATTTGAGAACTCCTTCCATACTGGAACAACATATGCATTGTTTCCAGTTTTACAGCATTATACATATAATAGCCATCAACATTTGCACAAATGAATACATTCCCTAGAGTGTGTAGTATTTTTTCCCAGATCCATGATTGTGTTATTAGAAATTGAAGAAGATAATATTTTAAGTAAAGAGTGGTGTTTCTTTGGTTTACTGGTAGCAATGAGATTGCAAACAGGTTTTGAGAAGTTTTTTAAAGTATGTTGTATTGGTTAAATGAAAACATTGAATTAGTTAAAAAGAATTTCTGTAGTACTTTATGTGTTTAATTCCTAATTTTGGATATTGCCTAACCTAATTGAGTCTCTTGTTTGTTTTTGATAGTTTTCTGAATGAAAGTTGAAAAGTTGATAGATTTAAAGAGAATTTTGTTTTTCCTATTTTAGCTCTGTAAATTTGGCAGTTTTATTCTTTCATTCTACTGTTTTGATACTTTCGGGCATTTTATATGACTGGTTATGTATTTGATTATTATTGGATGATTTTTGGCTATTTCAGGTCTTAAGTAAGATTTTTATGGCAATGAAGTTTTTTGTTGACATGGTAAATACTGCCAGTGCCTATCCAGTATACATTCTTCAGTTTTTTTTTTTTTTTTAGCAAAACTTTGATTTCATTTTCAAAGGAGGCTTTGCTGACCTCCTTTGCAGCTGTGAGTGCCACACAATGTGGTTTTGCTCAGTGAGGCATAAAGTAGAAGCTGTAGGTGGGATCTGATGCAGATGGCAGATTCATTATGTAGACACAGTTTGTTCTGTGCCCTTCCCTTATCCGATCTAGAACTTGCACAAGGTGTTTGGAAGAGGAGGCCATGAAATAGCAAAGTTAGATTGGAAAATAAAATGGTCTTTTTTTTTCCTTAGATTTTAGGATTCTCATGTAATTATTACCTTCCTAGTGCATGGGCTGTTAAACCACCTCTTCTTAACATCCAGGCATTCCCCTAAAGGTTAATGAACATGTGCTTTATTTCCTTCCTTCTTGGAGACAGAAATGAAAGAGTGAAGAATAGATAGAAACTGTTAATTTAGAATGACTTCTTGGGTGATAATATAGAATTTCAGCTATTGTATATTTTCAAAGTTCATAGTATAATGACGTGGTTTTTCCCTTCCTCTAGCACCAGCAAACATTTTTGAATCAACTGAGAGAAATTACTGGGATTAATGACACCCAGATATTACAGCAAGCCTTGAAGGTATGCCCTTTGTTTTATGATATAGTTTGTGGTATAGCCTTTTTTTCATGTGTACTGTATTTGAAAGTTGAGTTTTTATTTTATTTTTTTTAAGTATATCACCTAGTAGTAGTAGGGATAGATGAATGGACTTCTATCAAATAAGAACTTCTTTTAAGATGCTATAATTTGAAACATGTCATCTTTCAGTGGTCCCTGATACCTAGGAAAATACATCTTCCTCTATGACACCCTTTTCTCACAAAATCATGGAATGTGAATCTTAATGCTAATGAATGCTTTTACTCAGAAGCCATGATTTTAGATTTTAAAATGAAGTTACAGCTCAAGTGGTTAGAGGAGATGGAGGAGAAGGGAAATTTAGAAAAACTACAAGGTTATGAACTTATTTATATTTTTTCTTTGAAGAAGAAGAAATAGTTTTTCCATGCAATAAAATTACACCTTAAAAATGTTGAACTTTAAACCTTAGTGATGTGTGTAATAAATAAAATGCTTCATTTTGATTTTATTTTAGATACACTTGTGTTTGCACACACTTGCCAAGATGAGTCAAATGATATGGGTAATTCACAGTGAAAAAGATCAATTGAATTCAAGGTGTTCAACAGACCTACATTATAAACCTATTTGTATATTGCTATTAAAGGCTAAAAGCACTATAACATTTTTGTCATTATGCTCTTTTGTGGTCTTTGTCTTTTGCCGTCTAATTCATGAGACAAAGTTAATTATGTAATTCCTGATTCTGAACCAAAGGTTCTTTGTAAAAATACTTTATCTGTTAGATGACTATAATCAGAATCATTATAATGATAACATCTAGCATTTTAAAAAGTTAATAATATGGGGGACTGTTTTAAGTGATCATCATCATCATCATAAGTCTGTGAGATAAATATTATTTTTAACCCCCTTTTTGAAAATGGGGAAACAGGTTAAATTCTGTCAAGGTCACACAGCCAGTATGTATTGCAGCTGAAATAGAAATCTCAACAACCAGGTCCCAGGCTCTGCACCAACTTTCTGTCTCCTCCAATTACTAGAAGTTTTGTTTTACCTTTACTTTCCCATAAGGAAGATGATAAAGTGTTACTATCTAGGGTGTTAATGTAGTAATTATAAAGCCGTTGGAGAAGAAACAGAAGCATTGCAGCTCAACTTTTATAATGCTGATATTTGTATGATTGCCCACCCTTGATTCTGATAAACATCGTGACTAAATTATTCTGTGTCTATTTGCAGAAAGTGCCTTTCCCAGTATATCATAAAATATGAGGCTGTAGCCCATCACTTTGCCAGGGTAAATTTGGAGAACTCACTTCTTTTTTTTTTTTTTTTAAACTTGAGAAGTATAGATCAAATTAAGTCATGTCCACATTTCCTTTGATTTAAGTTTTATGAACATTGATGTTTTTGTTTTTCCCAAACTTCTGTTTCAGTTGTGCTTGGGGGAAATCATTATGCTTAAACCGTGTTACTCATTTTAAATTTGTATTAATGTGTTATAATGAGTTGACTCTCTTAATAATGTTCAGAAAAATTGTTTACTTTTGGAAGGCACAGTGTCTCTGATTTCAACACTTTCAGTTTGGGAATTTAATTTTAACTTAACAAAGTAAACCACCTTCAAGTTGTGAAATGCTTACTGTATTTATTTTTTATTGTATGAAATAGTTATGAAAAACAGCACAATTCTTGGCACATAGTGAATACTCAATAAATATTATCCATCATGATTGTAATTTTTGTTGTGATTAGTTTACTTACCTAAAAATACTTTAAGCCCATTTTGTTAGCTTTCTGTGGCTGGGATAAAATACCTGAGGAAAAAACTTAAAGGTGGAATGGTTTATTTGTGGTGTTAGGGATTGAACCCAGCTACATCTCCAGACCTTTCTTTATTGTTTGCTTTCAGACAGAGCCTTACACAGTCACTAAATTCCCTAGACAGGACTCAAAATTGCTGTTCTCTTGCCTCAGCCTCCCAGAGTGCTGGGATCACAGGCCCACTGAATTTATTTTGCCTTGTGGTTTGAGGAGTCCATGGCAAACTGATCCCAGTGCTTTTAGACCTTGTGGCAAGGTGGAAAAACCATGTCTGAAGCTCGATGGTAGAGGAAACCTGTTCACTTCATGACAGCTAGTGAGAAACAGGATAGTGAAGAGAGGCAGGCAGACAGACAGACAGACACAGACAGAGGGAGACAGATAACATGCTCCTTAGCTATTTCTTTTAATTAGGCCCACCTCCTAAATTTGCATCTTTTCCTAGTAATGACATCAGATTATGAGTTTGTCCTAGGATTAATAGCACCAGTGAAGTTAGAACCCAAATGGGCTGTGAAGCTGTTAGGACAGGGTCTTTGGGGAGTGTTATAGATCCAAACCATAACACACATATTTTGAGGGCAAATGGTCATGAAGGTAACAGTTTAAAGCAGTGATACTTCTCAAACTGTACTGTTAACTATCCTTTACTCACTGTTGCTACAACTGGAGTTGGAATAGATTTGGGGGGGTTCCATTCTTTTTTTTTTTTTTCCGTGCCAGAGATAGAACTCACGTCCTTGCGCTTGCCAGGCAGGAGCTTATGCTGCTGAGCGAAAACCCCAGCCCTAAGGGGACTCCATTCTTGTAGTTACGTAGTCTTCAATTTTAGAATCATCCTGATGCTCCTATCATGTTCCACATGCAGTAATTTAATCTCCAGTGGTTTCCTTTTTCTCTAGTTTTCAATTCTTTTTTAAACCATTTTTTTAATATTAAAGAGAAAAAAACAGAAAAATCAGGAAGCAAATAAACAAAACAACAAAAGCAAAATGTGTTCTTAACATACTGCCAAAATAAACCTTTTAAAATGTAAACGATACCATGGCATCCCTGTGCAAAACCCTTCGCTGCCCTCCTTTCACACTCGTGTATGCACTACACTTCTTAGGGCCTTTCATGTACTGGCCTTTTATAGAGGAAATTATTATTAATATCTGGACTTCTTGTGTTGTTTCAGTTAGTTGTTTTTGAGCTAGTGTTATATTTTGTCATTAATCATGAAGACAATGTAAATTTACAGATGTAGAAGTCTCATTATTTTCCTGCTTTAACAGTTCTTAGTTACCCTAGTAGCATTCCTTCATAATGAATGTTGGAATAATTTGTCCAGGTCTGCTTTTAATGAGAAGTAAAAGTTTTTTTATAAACTGTAGGATTTTTTTTTTTTTTTTTTTTGGTACCGAGGATCAAACTCACGACCTCACACTTGCCAGGCAGACCCTGGTGTCACTGAGCTAAACCCCTGACCCAGCATTTTCCTTTTGATAGTATTCAGTGCAGTATTTCTAGCTAGCAGCTCTCTGTGTCTTTGTCCTATCAATAAGCTTCAATATCTTTTGTTGTTTTCTTCCTGTTAGGCTTTGACATTTTACTTAATTTTCCCTTAGATATGCATCTAATACCCAGAATATAGCTATTTTTTATTAGCTGTGTTTGAAGAACTATATTAAATACTCTCTTCTTACTCTTACCATGCCAAGTTCCAGAAAAAATTTTAGTTTATTCATTTTTCAAAAAGTATGTTTGTGATTGCTAAGTGGATGGAAGACTAAGAAATTGAGAGAATTGAATATTATATTAGCAGTTTCACTTAATAAAGGAATTACTATTAAGATAAAATATTTTATATGCGATGAATTTATATTCTCCAATTAGTCACATATGGAATAACTTAAAGTCAAAGTGATTTTTGTTATAAAATATTAGTTATTATGAAGAAAGTTGGATAAATCTTGTGAAAATGTATAAATTATTCTAAAACATTGGCTGTTCCTATCTTGATATTTGAAGGATAGTAATGGAAACTTGGAATTAGCGGTGGCTTTCCTTACTGCAAAGAATGCCAAGAGCCCTCAACAGGAGGAGACAACTTACTACCAAACAGCACTTCCCGGCAATGATAGATATATCAGTGTTGGGAGCCAAGCAGATACAAGTAAGTTTTCTTTTTTTTTTCTTAATATTTTAGTAGAAATGTACTGAAAATTTTTATTAATAATATATTTTGCTTAAGCAGAGATGGAACAAAATTAAATTTAGCTTGCTTTTTAATGTGATTGAAGTAGATATTTTTATTAACTGTGTTGGTGCTCTAATTCCAAATTCAAGGTAAAAGATTTTTCATAAGTTATATGTCCTCTGATGAGAATTTCACAATAGTATTCATTGCTTTGAAATTCAGAGTAACAGGTGTTATAAATATAAAAACTGTCTGGAATTTTAAGTGGGCACAGTCACTTGTTTTATGACTTTTAAATGTTGCTAGAGGCCTCATTCTTTGTTAGTGTAAAATACTGTTTCTAGTTACTGATGGGTTTACCATTTAGTGAAATTTCTCTTTCCCCTCTTTCAAATCAAGTTTTGGGTAAAAGAATTATTGCCATGTAACAAAATCTCTATTTCTCCAAAAAGAAAAAAAAAGTACAAATTAAAGCTTGGGAAAGATATTTTAGAGACATATATGGACATACATATATCTGGAAGATTTTATGTGGGACTGTAGGTTTTTTTCATAATGTGAATACTTTGTCCTTATATAGTACTCAAGAGTTTTTAATACTATACTCAGTTAACTTCCACATTTTATCATAGCTTTTAATAACTATACTATTGGGCTAAGGATGTAGCTCAGTGGTAAAGTATGTGTTTTGCCAGCACAAGGCCCAGGGCTCATGCTCTCCTCTCTCTCAAGAAAAGATACCATATAAGCATTATGGATTTGAGCAGTTTGATTTTTAACACGTATTGCAAAAGAATTTCTGATACTGTTCATACACCTTGTCATAACTGAGAATCCAAAAAAGCCCATTCACTCCTGTCTCCCACAATCGAGAACATAGGTACTAGGTGACAGAAACTGTGCGTATGTGAGACAGCCGCTGTTGCTTGTGTCTGGGTTTAAGACAAACTGTGACTTGACCCCATCCATGTCTCTACCCTCATTTTCTGCTGTTTTCTCTTCCCATTCTGCATTGTAATAATAATACAGACTGATTTGAAGTTGTCATATGCTTGCTGGTCTGTCAGGAATCCCCTCTAACCTTTTTCTTCTTAGCAGAATTTATTCTGGTCTTAGAAGAGTTAGTTCAGGATCTGCCTCTTTATTTTCTCTGGTCTCTTGGTTGGATCAAGTATTTTTCTAGAGGTGTGCGTCTAAGACAAACTATTAGTTTGAAGTTATTTGCTTGAACATTATTGGTGCTCAAAAAATACTTGTTAAATTATTTTTTATGATATGTGTAGAAAGTCTCTTTGAAGATAAATGAAAGGAATGAGATAGAAAAGTTTGTTGGAAGAAGTTAGTAAAATAGTGTAGGATTTAATATTTAAGAATAATAATCTCAAGAAATAGGTAGTAAAAGAAGAAAAAGATAATTTGAAAACAATGGGTACAGTGAACAAACAGTTTAACACAGTTTTGTGTTCTAGTTGAGATAAAAAGATTTTACAAGTATAGCTTTGAATTAAGTATTCTTTGTGAGATGGTGTAGTCTGTGACAGAGGGGATAATTAGAATTATAAAGCTGTCATAAAAAGGAAAAGGTGTCTTGTTTGCTATGTGACAGAGAAAATACTGCCTAAGTCAAGTGTTAAAACTGTTTCAGACTTCTGTTGAGGAATAGTGAGAACATAGAGGGAAAAATAAATTTGGATAGGTAACTTTAAGAAGAAGCAACTCAATTTCAGAAGGCATTTGTCTCATTTGCTCTTAATTAAAATTTTTTGTGTATCTCTTGAAAAATATTCTCTGATTTTATTTTCCACTTAAATAAAAGGTAGAAAATCAGAGTTTCTATCCTGGTGACCATATTGAGTAAATTGCTTGCTGTTGTGGGTTGTTTAGTTATAAAGTGTTATTTTTCTTAGTAGGTTGCTTATTAGGATAGTGTCCATAAAATTAATTGATTAAGAAACCAACTGGAAGCCATTTAATGTAATGATTGTGTTATTATAGTATCAGACCAGAAGAAAAATAGTTGATAGAGTAACAGTATTTTTCTTTTTAACACATTTGTATCATGTTTTTAAAAGTTCTAGGAAGTGTAGTTGTTTTTATGAAATAGTCTTGATTAGCTAGATTTAGTAGTGTTATATGGTATATTAAATGGTTTACAATTCACAGTGTAGAGAGATGCCGTAGATTCAGCAGATATTTTAAAAAATATTTTCTTGAATTAACTGTGTATTTGTTTTAGAGAAGTCAAGTTTTTTAGCTTATTTTTAACTCTTGAAAGACTGTGGATTGGAAAGACAGAAAATAAATGAGAATGTATTTAAATGTAGGCCTCTGCTGAAAAGCTGTGTTAGGTGCTGAATGAACCTGTGGAAAAGGACTGATCAGATTGTGAGGAAGTTTTGAAACGATTGTTGCAGATCAAAAAACCCAAAAACCAAAAACCAAAACAAAACAAAAACTTACTGAGCATTTTTTTTCAGTGTTATGTGAAATATATTGTCATTTCAAAGTTATGACAGTCTAACCTAATTCTTTCAAACATGACATACTTTTATTTTTGGCCAAGTGTTTTTTCTTTTTTTTTTCTAAGTATAAAATCTCTTACAACTAAAGCTGAAAAATGAACAAAGTCGTTGTAACTTTAAGCATGTCATCTGTAGTCCTGATAAAACAGTTATATTTTTAAGTAAGAAATTTTAAAATGTATACTTTTTTTTTCTTTTTGTATTTCTAGGAATTGAACCTAGGCCCTCACACTGAGCTGCACCCCTAGTCCTTTAAATTTTTAAAATTTTGAGACAGGTGGTTACTGAGTTGTCCAAGCTGGTTTTAGGCTTGAAATCTTTCTGCTGCAGCTTTCCCAAAGCTTGATCTTCATTGCTATAACATAGAAAATAACTACTAACAATTGACTGTCTTTTAAAAGGAATATAGATATATTTTTCTTTTTTGGTGACCAGAAATAGTTTTTAAATTAGTATTTCCTGAAAGTCATATTTTGTACTTGGGAAATTTTTACTTGTGTGTATCCTGATACATCAGAGGCAGTTGTAAATTATGTTAGTTGACTTGAGTATATCTTCAGTACTGGAAAAGTAATTACATTTCCAGTAGTAACTGGAATAATCACGTACTTGTTTAGTTACCTTTCATTTTTGACAGAAAAGTTTCAATGTAAGATTGTACTTTGCATAATAGGGAATTTAGAATAATGTATCTAGTGTCTTTACATTATTTTGGTGACATCCTGTATTAAAATACTGTGTTGAATTTTGGGAAAAGGCTGAAATCATTTCCAATAAAGTTAGCAAAAATTCTAGGCAACATTTTATTGCTTGGATCTCCAGTTCAGATTAGATAATGCTGACAAATGAATGCCTTCTCCCAGCTTACATTGAGAAAAAAATTGAGTTGGAGTTTTATAGTCAAAAACACTAATGAAAATGGCACTAGGACACAGTGTAAGGTATTTATGATCACAGATGTACTTATTAGAGGGAAAATTCTGTGAAGTTTTTGTGCCTTGGCATAGTCTGTCAAAGGCATGACAACACAAGGCTTTTGCCCAGTTTGAAATCTAGTAGTACTACCTTTTATTTCATGATCATTAAATTGTTTTGAACTTTTTTAAAACAGGAAAAAAACAGTATATGTCTGCCAGAACAAGATGTGCTACAATTGAGCAATCAAAGTATGGATCAAAAGATAAGAGGGCTTTGGGTAGGTAATTTTGAAACAGAAAGTAATGACACATTTTTACTTAAGTTTTAGAGGAGTTACTATATTTGAGTGTTAAGTGGTAGACCCTTGAAAAATTTAAAGTCATACAGTATTTTCCCTACAGTAATTTGAATTATTTGGAAGATTGTATTCAAAGTGAGAAAACCGTGGGTTCTGTTCTAGGACTCTGATTATGATTATTTTGCTTGGCCGGACAAATACTGATGGTTTACTGCAGTAGGTGATAAACCAATTTCGTTCTAGTGTTCACATCTTTAATGAGAGTAAATTTGTTCCATTAGATAGTTAAGTAAGGATTTTGTTAATGGAACATTGATATTTTTTTCATTCACAAAGTTTGTTAAATAAGTAAATTCAACTGGGAGAAAAATAACATAGAAGGTAATTTAGAAATTTCTCATACGTAATATTGTTTTGGTAATCCACTAGTAGTCGAGGTTAAGCTTAAAAATGAGATGCTACATGATCTTAAAATTACTTATAATAGGTGTGATGTCATTAGGTGGTACAGACTGATTAAGTACATTCTGTTGTGAACTATATTGAATAGCACAATTTTCTGAATTATTTTTCTTTTTGCTTTGAAACTTAATTTCATAAGATAAATAGGGCATAATCTGAAGGTGAGAATGAGGTTAAGAATGGTAGTTTTTTTATTCCCAATCTGTTGGACATCCCTTTATTCGTATGTCCTTTCTTAAGGGTATCCTCATCCTTTTATGGCTCATATTTGTTTGTTTACTCATTTTTAATCTCCTCAAATAGCAGTTCAGTTCAGTTTGCAGTTTGCAGTTCTGTTTTTGTATGCGTACTTTTTCTTTCAGTTGTTCTTGCCATGATACATATTTTTACTACATTCTCAAATCCTTGTTCAGCATTCTTTAACTTTCCAAAGTACTTTCTGCTCATGTCGCTTTATTGACTGGAAATCTTTGTTCATGGTAAATATAAACTCGGCCTGGTAAATTTCCACGTGGTCTGTTTTCATGTATATAGGACAACAATGGAAGACTTTTTTTTCTTTTTAAAATCAAAATTTTTTATATTATAGTTCAATGAGATTTTGGGCTGAACAGGTATTTGAACTAACTTGGAAACGTTTTGTCATTTATACAGTATTTTCAAGGGAAGTGAATTGGGTTGTGAGTTACTACAATTCATTGGTAGATGCATGACAACATTTATTTTAGAGTTAAGAGAAACATGTTTGATAGTTGGGATATGTTTTTACTCAAATGGTAATTCCTTGAAAAGTTATTAGGATGAGCATCATGTTTTGGTAGTGGTATTCCTGACTTTATAGTAAATAAACCTGTTTTAAAATATTAATTTGGATGCTCTTAAAATTGTACATTACTGTGCTTTTGTAATTTTTTTATGGTGGTGTCCAACTAGCAGTTTCATGTATGTACCAGTCAATTATCCTCCCAGTAATACTAGAGGAAGAGTTTATAAAAACAATAAGTATTTTACTAAGTCTTAACTTGGATGGACCTAAGAATTTTCATGATGCAGTGGCATTTTGATGGCATTTTTTTTCAAAGGCTTACTTTTTAAATTTTTGGTCTTTTTTTGTCTTTTTGAGACAAGGTCTCACTGTGCAATTCAGACTGGCCATGAGCTCACTTCCTAGCCCAGGTTGGTCTCAAACTTGCTATCATCTCCTTGCGTTAGCCCCCAGAGTGCTGGGATTACAGGCGTGCACCCATGCCCAGCTAAAGGCTTAATTTTTATAATTGACTTTTACCAGTTAAAATTGTTTAAAGCTAAATAATTCTTCATCCCTTTTATATAAATAGAAGAGAACTGAGGACTGGGAAATGTAGTCCAGTTGTAGATTGCTTAGTGTGACAAAGCCCTGGGTTTGATTCCCAATCTCCCTTCCCCCAAGAAATTGAGATATTAATTTTCATTGAGAAATTGATAATTCACTGCATGTTTTATGCAATCATTTTTCCATTTATTCTAGGAAAAGAAACATTCTTGAAATAAGATTTTACTTAATATCTGGTCTTAAAATTGTATGAATTTGACATGCCAGCAGATTATAATCTTTCAAGATTGTCATATTCTAAAATACTGTGCAAAGAAGCTACCTTATGGAGTAAAGAGAACATCATAGAGAAAATTATTCCAATTACAGTGACATTACAAATAATGAATAGACTTTCCCCATTGCTTACAGGAAAAAGCCCTAGCTTTTCAGTTAAGAACTGATAATTCAATCTGTGGTTCCGGCAAACCTTTTCTAGCATTTAATACTAACGAAGGATTGTAGTCTCAAATTTCCAACGGGTTTATGGGTGTGCCTGTATGTTTAACTCTTTGAACATTGCAGATGCAAGATAGATTGGGGTACCTAGAGTGGGGTCATTCTAGGCACAAGCAGCTTTATACCTTAATACTGGTATAGGCTATAAGTATTTTATATATTTGCCATGATGACAGAGCAAGCTAGGTAATATGACTGTGTTTGGCTGGCTGAGTGTGAGGTAGTAGAAAATGTTTGAGGTGGGTCAAAAGGAAGAGTGAATGTTTTATCTAGTGAGCTATTTTACTATTGCCATATTCTGACTTTGTTACAATGATCATTGCTATGCAGGCATTGTGTGGCTAAAGCTGATTTTTATTTTTACTTTAAAAAAGAGACAGATTATTATGTTTACATGTAGTCTTTATCTTTTGTCAGTTCAAATTTTGTTACATTGTGTAAGCCAAAGAACAGAATCTTGAGTTATGATTTGTTTTATTAGGAACAATTGTGTTTAGAAGCGTGGCAAAGTGATTCTCTTGATCTCAGGGCCCTTTTAAAGTTATAAAAATTATTGAAAATATGATATATAGCTTTGGTTTATATAAAATTTTATTATATTAGAAATTAAAACTGCAAAAAACTTAGAATATTCATGTAAAATACCAATGTTACATGTTGGCTTAAGTAGTGTCTTTTTGTTTTGTAAAGTATACTTTCTGAAACAAATCAGCAAGAAGAGTACCTGTTTTACATTTTCACAGATCTCTGGTGTCTGCCATATTACAGAAGAGCAGGAGTCTCATCTGTTTTTGAAGATTTGTGTTCTATTATAATGAGTTGTTTGGTTAAAGAATGAAGGAAATCTAGCTTAATATGATATAAAGTTAGAAAAAGAAGAGGTTTTAACTAATCATTTAGGTAGTAAGGGATATTCTTATTAATACTGCAGCTAAACTTGATATTTAATTACCACAGTTAACCTTGATGACTCATAATTTCTTTAAGAGCAGATCCAATGGTGAATCCAAAGTCACATCAATGATTCTAAAGTGATACTAATGAGCTTTTCATACTGTTTAACATTAAAATATTTTGTCTTGCTCTTAAGAGTGAATCTTCTACTCGTGTGATTTTGTAACGCTGTTCATTGTTAACTTGGAAGACTTTTCTTTAGATATGTTGGAGTAATGTTTTCTGTGTAGAACAATCACATCTGTCCATATTGTCACTGATGTCATCAGAAGAGTTTTAAGTATTAGGAAGACGTCAAGCTCATACTGGTTGAAACTAGTTTTTAAAAGTTCTGAGTTAGCTGGAAAATTCTTTGTTAATCATTGTTCACAAACACTCTCATTTGTTTTCCGTAAGGTGATAAGCTTACTGAAATCTAAATAGTTTGTAATTTGTCCTTTCAATTAAAAATATTCCATAAAAATAGTTTAGTTTTGCAGCTCAAAAATTGCACTACCTTTGTTTTGTAGCAGCAGTATACATATAAAGCCAGAAATACTTTATGTAATTTTTGTTGTAAAGAATTTATAAGGGGTGGTGTGTGTGAGTGTGAAGATTTGAGATTTAGTAAAATACTTTTTATCAAGTTTAAATTCTTAAGAGAAATAGGATTTTAAAAAGGGGACTTGTTTCAAAGTAGTAATGAGATGAATTATTCTCACAGTTTGGTATTGTTCCCTTGAATGTGATAAGATATGGTAGTTTTACCCACTGCTGTTTTGCATTATCAGTCCAAATCTATCCACAAAGAGATGAATGTCTTGGTTAATTTTTACTCATCGCCGAGACAAAATACCTGATGTCCAAAGTTGGGACAGGAAAGGTTTATTTCTTACAGTTTTTGGAGGTTTCAGTCCATACTCAGTTGGCTCCAAGGCAGGGTGGCATGACAGGGCCGTAGTTCATGGCGGCGGCAAACTGCAAGCGGAACTGGCAAGAGAGAGAGACACACCTTCTTCCTGCCATTACATCACATCCTGTCTCCACCCCTAGGAGGGTGTAGCACTGACACCACCAATCCAAGCACTAGACAATGAACCAATCACAAATGCACAATGCAAATACATGAGGCCTGGGGTCCACCGACATAAACCATGTCATTCCACCCCTGGCCCCCAAAGACTCATGTACAACCTTTATACAAAAGACATTTAGTCCATCTCCAAGAGTTGCCAAAGTCCTAACATTTTCAGCATTGCTGAGAAG